>JADWQK010001650.1:0-297343 GCA_017933935.1 Sesamia nonagrioides
TTTGGTATGGTTACATAATCCCATTAGAAGAAAAGGAAAGAGCCCAAAGTTCCAAGCCAAATGGGAGGGTCCGTACACGATAGTAACCAGAATAAACGATGTCACCTACCGGATTAAGAAAGGACCTAGAGGGAAGCTGAAAATCGTACACGTAGACCGCCTAGCTCGCTATTATGGATCAAATCATGCTCGGGACGAGCATGACTAAGAAGGGGGCAATGTTACGAATGGACCTTATGTCGATGGCATAAGGTTCAATATCGCGTGACATGCAGTGTGTCACTTTTGAGCCCTATTTCGCTAGATCTAGACATTACCTAGGTACAATAATAAAACGCATTACTAGACTTAGGACGGCCTATCGAATGGTACAGGTCTCAACAGTTTTGTCAACAAAGTGTCGACATCGAAATTTCTAGAAACCTGTTTCCGGGAATTACCGTAGGTACTTCCGAGTGACCTCGAAGTTATGTGCTATTATTATTACGTCTAGAGGAATCTGGAATGTTCGATCAGCTGGACTATATATAGCACCGTGACGCCGGCACAGAGTCAGTCTACACTCGACTAGCGATACGAAAACAGCGACAGTTAAGAAGCAACTTAAAGAAGACCTACTGCGACAATTATAACGAGAACTGTAAGTACTACGTGAGAAACATCTGTAGCGTTATTGTGTGTTTACAACACGGACTTCGTGGACGTAAGAGAAGACTTCGGTACGACATCAGCTAAGTTCTACTTGTCATTGCCTACAATCGACTGTACCTTCGTTGCCAATAAACTTCGTAACCCTTAACCGGCGTTTAAGTACCCCTAGCCCGTAACAATATAAAAAAAAATATGCTTCAAAATTATCCAAATCAATACATAGTATAAAACAAAGTCGCTTTCGCTGTATGTCCGTATGTATGCTTAGATCTTTAAAACTACGCAACGGATTTTGACGCGGTTTTTTTTAATAGATAGAGTGATTCTTAAGGAAGGTTTGTATCAATACATAGTATAAAACAAAGTCGCTTTCGCTGTATGTCCGTATGTATGCTTAGATCTTTAAAACTACGCAACGGATTTTGACGCGGTTTTTTTAATAGATAGAGTGATTCTTAAGGAAGGTTTAGACTACCTTTTATCCCGGAAAAAATTGATATTCCCGAGGGAAATCCAAAAAGCGCGATATAACCGAACTCTACGCGGGCGAAGCCGCGGGCGGAAAGCTAGTGTATAATAAATGCATAATATAGTAGAGAAACACTGATAAATTTAAAGGTTTCTATTTCACGCTTAAACCTCTCAACCGATTTTGATGAAATTTGGCATAGACAATCTTTAGACCCTGAGAAAGAGCATAGGCTACCTTTTATCCCGGAAAAATTTGATGTTCCCGAGGGAAATCTAAAAAAGCGCGATATAACCGAACTCCACGCGGGCGAAGCCGGCGGAAAGCTAGTTATAAATAAATACAAAAAAAAAATTATACGGACAAATCGTGTGATTGAGCTAGCCACAAAGTAAGTTCGAGACTTGTGTTATGGGATACTAACTCAACGATACTATATTTTATAATAGATACATATATAGATAAACATCCCGACAGCCTCCGTGGCGTAGTGGTAGTGGACGCGGCAGCTGTGCAGGGTAGCGCGGGTTCGATCCCCGCACAGTGCAAGTATTTGTATGCATGAATATGAATATTTGCACTGGTCTGGTCGTGCCTCGGAAAGCACGTTAAGCCGTTGCACTATGGGAAAGCCACATACAAGGCCGTCTCAAAACCGTTTCACGTGAAAGTCGTTGTTATGGAGTAGAACTAATTAATTAATTTAGTCTTATAAATAAGCTTTCTTTTCTATATTTTTTAATTATTTTTTGCTAACCATAATGTATATAAAAAGGCATCAAAGCTAACTCATGTTCAATGATGTGATTTTGGCACAATACATTACTACAATTCAACGAGACGTTACTCGAAAGTTTTTCTTATAAATGTATAAGTATTATACATTTTTGAAATGCTTATAATCTCCTCATAACGTTTCTTAAATAATATTATATATAATAAATAAATTAATTAAAATTAACCAATGTAGTTTAAGATGGTATAATTTTCAGGTTACTTTTTTTTTTAACGAGACTTACCCGTTTACCGCTGTTTGCCGCTGTCGAGATATTTGTTGTATTACGATCTTTATACATTAGTTTACACAAGGAGAAAAAAAAAGGTTGCGCATACTTGCGCCTTTTCTGACACGGTACCAAAACATATCGCGAGATAATTTTTTTCCAATATCTTTTTACTGCTCACATAATCATCTGTTATCTATTAAGGTCAAATTGATAAAATGGTCATTATTATTTATAGTTATTTGTGGTTTTGATATAGTTTTGACCACCATATTTGATAAAATATGGTCACTATATCAATTAGGGTCAAATTAAAAACAGGTTGGTTATGGGAATAGTTCAAATATTAGTTTCTTATCTTTTTGCACATAGCAATAATTCATTGGCCTATAAAAGAAAGGCGAACCCTGAAACATCCACAGTTGTTCATCAGAAATTCAGTTGCCTTAAAAAAGCAGTTAATACCTATTTTCAAATATTCACAGAAGTTATCTGATTTGAAAATAATGGGTGAATTTGTTTGTAGTAAACGAGAGTTGTGCAATTTGTTGATAAATGGGAATAATATAGAAAACTACTTGCAAGAGAATTTCAATTTGTCACCAGAGGATATGAATACTGTGGTCTCCTACATTCAAAGAAACTTGGTATCTAAATGTAACGAACGCTGGAGAAATGCATCCCGGAAAATAGAACGCTTTGAAAGTAATAACGTCGACTGGTTAAATGGTGAATTTCGTGTTCCACTGGAGTGTCGAGTCACAGTTAATGACCCTAATACGTCTGGAAGCAGTGCAGGTGGCAGACCATCAAAACCATACGAAGCATCTTCAGAAAAAACAAAGAAACGAAAAAACATGCAATTAATACAAGAGTACGGACTGGACTGTGTGCTCAATGCATATACTCAGGAGTTGCGGTCTATGGGTGAGACGGAGGAGGCCACAATTGTTAATATTATACGAACTGCGTCAAAAAATGATAAGAAAAAGTTTCTTAAATTCATAACTGAGAACCCTGAAGATGTTATACCTTTTACAAAGGAAGAAGCACTGCGGATATTTATTGACTTAGACCTTAACAAAAAACAGTATGGGAAACTTCGTATTTGTTTGGCGGACAAAAACTGCTCAGTGTTTCCTTCTTATCCAACTTTAGCCGAAGCGAAGAAGATGTGTTACCCACCAGATTCGAGCATAACCATTACTAACATAAGTGCAAAAGTCAATCTGCAAGACTTATTGGATCATACTGTGGCACGTAGGTATATTACTAATTGGTTCAGTTTACAAAAACGGTTTAAGACAGTTGAAACTATTCTGCAAATGGGGTTGTGACGGGTCATCAGGGCAAAGTGAATACAAGCAAGTTTTGCCCGAAGAAAGCGATTTCACATCAGATGCGAACATTTTTATTGCTTCACTTGTACCCATTAAACTCATAGATGAGACAACTAATATTGTTATTTGGAAAAATGAAACTTGCTCATCCGTAAGATATTGCAGACCTATATTGATAGAATTTGCCAAAGAAACTCCTGAAAAAACCGCTTCTGTTGTGGCTGATATCAAAAATCAAATTGAAAACCTGTCTCCTTCCATGATAAATAAGAATGGTGAAGTAATTGAAATTACTCATAACCTATTTTTAACCATGATTGATGGTAAAGTAGCACAAGTTTTAACTGAAACTCCTTTGAGCGCTTCTTGTACAATTTGTGGTGCTACTCCTCGGCAAATGAATAACTTAGAGGCAGTTAGGACACGAGATGTGAATGAAAGTTCATTTCAATATGTACTGTCAACACTACACGCTTGGATTAGAAGTATGGAGATGATTTTACACATTTCCTATAACTTGTCTTTCCAAAAGTGGTCAGCCACTACACCAGAAAATAAAAAAACAAAGACGAAAAGAAAAAACTGGTACAAAAGCGGTTTAGGGAGGAAATGGGACTGCATATCGATAAACCTCGACAAGGCACTGGAAATAGTAATGACGGCAACACAGCTCGGAGATTTTTTCAGAATTACTCTTGCTCTGCAGATATTACAGGTGTAGACGTAGAACTTATAAAACGAATGTACATTATACTACAAACTATGTCATCTGGAATGGCTATTGATTCAAAAAAGTTCGGTGAATACGCATATAGTACCGCCCAACTGTACGTAAATAATTATAATTGGTATTATATGCCTTCCTCCGTACATAAAATACTTATTCACGGAGAAAAAATCATTGAGTACTATGCTATATTACCTATCCCGCTCAAGAATCCCGCAACAAGGATTACAAAAAGTTTAGACTTCATCATTCTAGAAAATGTTCAAGAGCGGCTACCAATACAGACGTGTTCCATACCTTATTGTACACTTCTGATCCATATATATCAAGTTTGAGAAGTACCTCAGAAACAATATCGAAAGAACTTTTCGATGAAGCCAAGTCCCTTCTTGTTGTCAACGAAAATCTGTAGGAGATTGTTGAATTTTGTACATTATTTTTTTCTCGTTAGACACTGTTTATACAATGATATTTAATTCTATTTTATGTAAGTAAATTTTAAAAAAAGTATATTTTCTTATAAATGCATGTATTTTTTTTATTTTTTATTTTTTAAATAAATTAATAAACATAATTTTCAAAATTATTATTTTTTCTTTTAAACCTTATACATTCACGTATATGTATGCAAAATTACAGATCATTTAGGTTTGAAATAACTGAGATACGGAGTTTTGAGACGAAACATACGCGATTTTCCCATAGTGCGTTGGTCCCGGTTGCCATACGAACATATCTAGTGGCAGTCGTTACGGGTTGTTGGAGCCCTCAAAAGTCCAACAATTGGTCTAACTGCAATGCTTCGACGTCGCCTTCGGGTTGTGGAGGTCAGACGGCAGTCGCTTCACGGAAAATGTCGAAGTTTAGTCTGGGGTCTGCTTTTTACCAGTCCAACTGCTGATATGGATCAGCAGTTGGACTGGTAAAAAGCAGACTCCAGACTCCAAAGCTGAAAATGCTTCGGATGCGACTGGGATTAACGCTGGGATGATGATGATGAGAGATAAACATCAAAGACCCAGGCCAATTAGGAAAAGATCGTTTCCCATCATGACCTGGCCGGGGATCGAACCCGGGGCCTCCACGTCGCAGGCAGGCGTGTTGACCGTTGCGCCACGGAGACCAAAATTGATAGTTCTCTGTGATAGGCCATAACATCGACTGTCGGCAGAAGTTACCACCCACTAGACAAAGGGTTGCCGCCAAGCGATACGTCGTGTGCCGGCATGATGTCTGGTGAAGCCATACGGAGGACGGGTCTGAGCAGTTGTGTTGCGATGTGTGCCAGGTATGATGCGCCAAATGTTGTTGTGTCGGAAGTTTGGTTGTGGAGGGTCTCCAGATCAATCTCGCTTGGCACAGCATCATTGTTTGTGTTGTAGGGTTTATGTAACATTGCATCACTTTATTCACCTGCCGTCTTCCTTCCTATTCACTAATTTTTTTTTTAGTGCATAGGCTCTTAATAAACTAGCGCGCTTCACCATCAACGATTGCATCACTGCATACCATCAGGCGGGATTGGTAAAGCACTAGTTTATGAATGTAAAAAAACAAAAATACAGTGTTATGCAATAGGGTATTTGATTAAAAAAGTCTAATTAGTCCGTCAGTCAGATTTTCAAAAAATCTCTTCTTTTTCGTTTCGCTCTTGACAGAACGGTCGTGGTCACTATGACTGAATCCGAGACGCTGATGTTACACGCCGTACGATCTCTCTCCATCTATCCCTGTTGAACGACAGTCTGGAGCATTTATTAACAGGTACCCCCACTGCCGCCTTGATTTGGTCGGTCCACCTCATCGGTGACCTTCCACGAGGTCTGTTCCCCTCCACTCTGCCCTGGACGACCAAACGTTTAAAAAAAATACTAGATACGTATTTTTCTTTTTCATATAAACAAAAAATTAAGATGACACAGTGCATTGAAAACTCGTGTGACGTCACTGCATGCTACACTTTTTAGCGAGCAGTGACGTCACCAGCCACCACTCCTGATCTTTGATGCCTTTTATATTTGCAAATTTTTATTGATTTGATAAAACAAAATATACATATCCAATATTTTCTATAATCTGAATGACGGACTAAATTAAATCAATTTTTTTTTACCCAGGAAACATCCCTATTAGGGTGCTGATTTCAATCATATTATCAGTGTGTGCTTGTCCTTATTGTTGTATAGCTTACCAATATTTGAGTCTTGTAGTGACTTGTAGTGGGTTCGGCTGGTCTGGGTAAAGTCTGGAGCAAGTTTCACACAATGCTCTCAGCCCGGCCGGAACTAGACGATCTATGGAAGATATTGCTATGTTAGAAATAGACTTGCTTAAGAGTTTCCAGTAAAAATACCTAGACGAAAAGCCATATTATATGCACCACAGGAACAGCAGCAGTGATCAAGTATTTTCAAACCTATGAGATTGGTTCGGCATTAGCAACCTTTTTTTTATCATCCCACTGCTGGGCACAGGCCTCCTCTCATACAGAGAAGGATTGAGCGTCATCAACACCCTTGCTCAATGCGGGTTACTGAATTTAAAGTCCAGGTTTCCTCAAGAAGTTTTACATCAACTTTTTATTTTTACTATGATATTATTAAAATTGATTCATTGTACTTCAATACATAGTATAAAACAACGTCGTTTTCGCTGTATGTCCGTATGTATGCTTAGATCTTTAAAACTACGCAACGGATTTTGACGCGGTTTTTTTTAATAGATAGAGTGATTGTTAAGGAAGGTTTGTATGTATAATAAATGCATAATATAGTAGAGAAACACTGAGAAATCTAAAAAGCGCGATAAAACCGAACTCCACGCGGGCGAAGCTAGTATTATAATATATAATAATAATAATAATCTTTATTCATAAAACTTACACAACATTGTAAAACCAAAGCTACAAAAATATTCTTATACAATTACATACATAATCAATATATGTATGAATAGCTATGTTTATGCTCTTCTCCATAAAGATAATATAAGTACATTTGGAATGGGCCACCAGCTTTAACTTTCTGCCTATAACTGGTATCATTATCAACCTTTTTGTCGTTCCACTGCTGGGCACAGGTCTCCTCTCCTACAGAGAAGGATTGAGTGTAATCACCACGCTTGCTCAATGTGGGTTGGCGAATTCAGACTTAAAGTCCAGGTTTCCTCAAGATGTTTTCCATCACCTTCAGTCATTGATGTCCAAGACATACTTAGAAAGTACATATAACTTTGAAAAAGTTACATTGGTACTTGCCCGACCTGGAATCGAACCCATACTTGCGAACTCATACTTGAGAGGCTGGTGTTTTAACCACTAGGCCACCACGACTATCAAGCCAACTAGATAACTGGTATAATTGAAATAAAAGCTTTGAGTCTAGCAGTAGAAGTTTAGCTAGTATTTATGGGTCTAAGACAAGAGGATGAGGGGTCATATCAGGTATTTATAGTTTTACTAGCTTTCCGCCCGCGACTTCGCCCGCGTGGAGTTCGGTTATAACGCGCTTTTTAGATTTCCCTCGGGAATATCAAATTTTTCCGGGATAAAAGGTAGCCTATGTTCTTTCTCAGGGTCTGAAGATTGTCTGTGCCAAATTTCATCAAAATCGGTTGAGAGGTTTAAGCGGGAAAGCGTAACAGACAGACAGACAGACAGAGTTACTTTCGCATTTATAATATTATTATGGATACGTAAATATAGTTTTATACGTAAATTGACTACATGTCAGCAAACCGGTACCAGCAGAGAATGTTACAAAACTCTAGAATGAGTAAAATTATTCGTTTACCTGCTTGTGCCATTTGTTCCCCATCCATTTCCTGCGAGTTCCCGGGAATGCTGTCAGCTGTTACCGTCGGCTGCGCAGACGCAACGAAGGACAATGCACTGCTCCGAACCACACCACCCGGGGGCGGAGCACCCGATCCGCTACCACTTGACATTTTGACTAAAACAAGGAAGATTGAGTAAGGGCTCTAGTCCAAAACCAAATACTTAATAACTTTTGTTCTAAATTAAAATTTGTAGATTTTAGTAGTCTGTGCATGTATTTTGTTGTTTTCTTTTTTGAACTTCAGAACTTAATTTCTTTTCATTGGAAGCATAACAATAACTATACTGACTGTTGCATATGGGAATAACCATGAGTGCAAGCAGGACAAAAAGTCATGCGCAGGAGTCAGGATTTTGTAGCAACCTGCAACGGTAAGATTTTTTTCTAAGTTTCTGAACGAAATATTGTTAATGTATATAATATGAATTATGCAACAAAAACCTAATAATGTTTAAAAAAAATCACCACACACACCTAGTGTAATATGAGAAACATTTTATATTCTTGTTAATATTAAAATTAATCCTTTATTTTAAAAATCTTGAATCTTTATTTCTTTACAAAAGGGTGGCCATCAATGGAATAATGCGAAATTGCGAACTGTCAATGTCAATAAAATGACATAAAATTCAGACCGATTAGATTACGAACATCCAGTGTGACCAAATGTGGCAGGATCCTGCCTTTTTGGCAGGTTTAGCCCTTTAATTTACTCTCTGGCACTTTTGTTTGACGTTTTAGAAATCTGGCAGGATTTGGCACTTTTGGCAGTATTAACAATATAGTATAGCCGCTAGCCGCTACAGCCCACAAAAAGAGTAGGATTCAGTATCCAATTCAATTTCAAATAATACTTTATTCAAGTAGGCTTAGATACAAGCACTTTCGAATCGTCAGTTACAACCAGAGAACAGAGCAATTTGTTATTTAGGAACAATAGAAAATAATAAATATCCTAAACAGAAATGTCAAAAGAAAATAATGTTGAATGTATCTAGAACAAAATTCTTATGTCAAATAAAATAAAAAATAATTTAGAATGTTTCTAGAAGGAAATTCTAATGCCAAAATGTAAAAACAAAATTATGGTTAAAAAATTAATACCTTAAGAGGTTCAAAAACAAGTCGAATGCTGTTTGTGAAAGGATATTCTCGAAAATTAATCTGATAGAACAAAAACGCGGAACAGATTTATTAATAAACACGCCGCCTCTATTTTACTTGTTAAACAGGGCATTAGTGAATATGGTGACTGCGTTTCATTCCAGCCAACTAAAGAAATGACAAAAGCGATGTATAAAGAAAGTGATCCAGTAGAATACGATGCTAATAGGAATGTGTAATTTAATTCAGTTCACTTTTAGACTCTAAGATCAATTATCTATACTAATATATAAAGCTGAAAAGTTTGTTTGTTTGTTTGAACGTGTTAATCTCAGGAACTACTGGTCCGATTTGAAAAATTCTTTTTTCGTTTGATAGCCCGTTCATCGAGGAAGGCTTTAGGTTATACATATAGCATCGTGGCGACCAATAGGAGCGGGGCATTTAAAAAAGAAACGCGTGCGAAACCATGTGGCGCAGCTAGTTTTAATAAACCTTCAAATAATAAAGTGTTTATTTATTTTAAACTTTTAGATTATATTGGCATTATTTTGGCATTTTGTGGTTTTGATTTTGGCAGGATTTGTCAGTTTTCTTGTCTAAGTGGGGCAGGATCTCTAATTTAAGGTTGGTCACACTGCGAACATCCGTCATCCGTTCGGCTCGGCTCGTTCACTGTTTATTTGTTTGTGAAAGTATTTTGATCAGTTTGCTTTAATTTAATTCAGGAACAACGCATCCAAATACTCAGAATAACTTTTCAGGCATCCCTCGCTGTAGCAATCGTAATAGAAAACATTAAAAACGTTATTTAACACAAAAATGCGATACATATTTTTAACGACTATATTTAGCGTAGTTTTCGCTTACGAAAAAGATATGACGATTATGGTGCAAGCGGGAAAAGTGGACTGTTTTTATCATAAAGTGCTCCCTAATGAAATTATCGACATAGAATATCAGGTAAGGTGTAAAATTACATTTTATTGCTGTTGATAGATAACCTCTTTTGGTGCTTATAGATAAAAAAAACATCGCCGAATTCTTCACTATTATCTATTATTTGGCTATGCTTTTACCACTAATAACTTATAAGTTTATTGACTCGCTAAAACATGAATTATAAACGAATCCTTGTGGTATTTCGACTTCTCATTTGTATTTTAACAATATAACTTCAATTTGACGAAAGAATTTTTGGCTACCCGCCAACTCAGTTGCTGAACTGAGAAGGCATATGAGTAATATACTCAACACAACATTATTCACTATTGGAGTATTATTTCCTTTATTCATAATCATAATTCTCCTGCCATCTGACCCAAGGAATATTTTTAATGCTTACTTATCCAATTTTTTTTAATTGTGTGTGTACTCCTAACTATCTTATCTACCTCTAAAATCCCTAGTTTAGAAAATTTTAGTTGGCAAAAAACCTGACTTAACTTAATATTGCTATATATTCACCAAAAAATGTAAACAAAAAATAACTTTTATTAATACACTAATAAAGCTCAGTTTTCAAGCATTTTTATAACTTTTCCAATAATGCTAGTCAGTCTGAAATCAACGTAATACCATTATATTAAAGTTGATATTTGTGTAACGTGAAACAGGGTGGGGGTATGCAGCACTATTTACTATACACAGTCAATATATCAATTCGATTTTTGTTTTCTAACTGTCAAAGCGTTTGATTTTGGAAGCTGTAGAATTCATACTGAATTCATGGTAACATGTTGCATGATAAAGTTCCTGCCTCCGTCTTTTAGAGTTTGTATATTTGGATGTAGGAGGTAATCATCATCATCATCTCAGCCACATGAAGTCCACTGCTGGACATAGGCCTGCCCCAAGGATTTCCAAAAAGAGCGGTTGGACGCGGGCTGCATCCAGCTAAAAAGTGACGAACATTATTTTTGACGGTATAATTCTGAGCGAATAGTAATGCGACCGCGTGCCCTGCCCTTCTTCGTCCGCGCCTGTATGGCCTACCGCACATGTTTTAAGTTACCTCTTTTTGCGAAATAATATTAATTTTTAGGGGGATATTTTTTTTTAAGATTAGGCCGGTTTTGTAGGCATTAGTAGAATCAGTTATCGATACCTAACAATACCTTCACGGATCGGACAGGGTTTTCTTTACATATTGTATATGTTGTAGGTAACTGGCGTTTTGATCAAGTATTTTTTTTTTTTTGTTTCGGGTGGGAAATCATCAAATGACTTCTCCTGCTCTGGGCGGACCGGAAGGGCGTCTGACTTTTACTGACTAAAACCCACCCGTAGTCCTTCAGTTTTCACAATACTGGAATTACTTTATTTAGGTGCACTGTTTGATAAGACCCAGTTAAACCAATTTGTTTTAATTTAGCTATAAATGTTAGGACAGAGCTGGTCAACAACTGGGAGTAGGAAAATATTTTTTAAACAATCAATCAAAATATAGCTGCTTTTTACTATAATGTTGTACAGATTACATTTTTTTTTTATTAGTTATAAACTAGTGCTTGACTGCAATCCCGCCTGATGGTAAGCAGTGATGCAATCGTTGATGGTAGCACACTAGCTTATTAAGCCTATTCACTCAAAAAAAACTGAGTGAATAGGAAGGAAGACGGCAGTTAACCGAGGTGATGCAATGTTTAACCCAACAACACGACCAACGATGCTGCGCCAGAGGATGATCTGGAGAGCCTTCACGACCAAACCCCCGACACAACAACATTAGGCACATCGTACCCGGCGCACATCGCAACACAACTGCTCAGACCCGTTCTCCGTACGGCTTCACCAGACATCATGCCGGAACACGACGAATCGCTTGGCGGCAAGACTTTGTCTGGTGGGTGGTAACTTATGCCGGCGGCTGATGTTGTTGCCTACCACCGAAGCTTCCGTAACTGTCAAATATTCCCAATCAACCTTGAGCCTTAGTGCTTTAGGCTGGTCTCACAGCTATCCAGCAGATCCGTACGGCCAGTCCGTGCACGCAAGGCCCCCCGTACCGATCACGCCCGCAGCGCTGTGAAACGTGCGGGCGGTGAGCAGTGGCCAGCTCGCCGCCCGGTAAGGACCACGCCCGTTCAGGAGTCGACGGCGACACGTTATATTTCACGCGCGCGTCAAAGAGATATCAGCACATCGTGAAAAGAAACCGTGGCCCTGGCGCATAAGCAAATGAAGAAAAAAAGCGCTCTGAAACGTGGGTTCATTCAGTACGATACGGTTGCTAGCGGGACAAGTACGGGCTCTCCCCGGAGCAGGTCGTTCGCACCAATCCGCGTCGCTGGGAAACGATGCTCTTAGCTCCTTATGTGTGCTCCCGGATCTGCCGGATAGCTGCGAAACCAGCCTTATGGCACAATTTCATTGGTCGTTAACTCGTTCGGTATACAGCATAAGGGGAGTCCCCGCAGGCGAGATAACAACCAATGGAAGTTGCAAGTCGATACACCGCCTGCGGGGATTCCCGGCTTGCTTTATACCGATCGTGATATCGATATCGTCGATATACAGCTTGCGGGTTGTGGCTCGTGAGTCAAATACGTTTTCTTTATTCAATTTCATTCGTGAGTCGTGAGTGCTTGTTGGATTAGAAAGACGCTGCGCAAAATGGAAATATGAATGTAAGAATCTCCAGCTAGCTAAATAACGTTATGTGTCCTCAAGTTTCAATTTTGGAGATAATGCCTCACGAAATGCAGTCTTTTTCTGAAGTCGTGTTTCTATTTTATTTAACAAATCTTCAAATAAGTCATTAGATAATCTGAATAAATTATCATGATCTTCTACATCACACTCAATATCCAATTGTATCTCCTGACACAATGTTGCTGATGCGCCATGCTTCTTTCTATTTTTTAGTAAAGTTCGCACCCAAAATCTTTTTCTTCAGTGAGGCTAATAGTTTCTTCTGTAATAAGACACAGACAGTAAAAATTGCTCCACATAACATTAATTATTGATCTATGACAAGAACGTCTGTTTCAGTGCTACTCTTGTTAATAACTGGCGACGAACATGGAGGTTCTCCTACACCCCGCACGCGGACACAATTCGGGGAAACGTTTTCATTAGTATCGACTAATGAAAACGTTTCCCCGAATGCGGGCCCCGTGGCACGCGTTCCAGAAATCTCTCGCACGTGACATGCGGGCCCTATTGACTAATGAAAACGGTTCCCCGAATGCGAGCCCTGTGGCATGCGTTCCAGAAATCTCTCGAACCCAGCATGCAGCCCTATCGACTAATGAAATTGCGCCATAAGAGATAAAATTGAAAACCGATTAAAGAAATCGTGACAGATTGTAGTAGCTTGATGTGCTGTTGTTTGTAAAATCGCATTAAGGCTCAAGGTTGATTGTTAATTTTTGACAGTTATGGGTAGCTTGACCTGCTGTCGTCCGTACATACATAATTTGAATAGGGATGTTTCTTGGGTTAAAAAAAATTGATTCTATTTAGTCCGTCATTCAGATTATACAAAAATATTGAATACGTATATTTTGTTTTATCAAATTAATAAAAAATTACAAATATAAAAGGCATCAAAGATCAGGAGTGGTGGCTGGTGACGTCACTGCTCGCTAAAAAGTGTAGCGTGCACTGACGTCACACGCGTTTTCAACGCGCTGTGTCGTCTTCATTTTTTGTTTATATGAAAGAAGAAAAAAATACGTGTCTAGTATTTTTTTGGAAATCTGACTGACGGACTGATTAGTTTTTTTTGAGTCAACTACCCTATTAAGTGACAAGTAGATAATTATAGTGAATAGATATTTCTTTAAAGGAGACGTTTCTTTTTGGACCACCTATGTACGCTCTACATATAGATAAAAAGGAAAAAAAAAATTTTTCATAAAAATACTACTAAATTAATTTGAAGAATAATACAAGTATGTATAATTAATTATTTAAAACGTTTTTAGTGAGATAACGCTTTATTAAGGTAGCCATGACAGTGGTTATGACGTTTGATTGGCGACTTTGACAGTTCTATTTTCCCGTTATGTTCGTCTCGAGTGTTGATTTGAGTTGATTGTGTTTATTTAAAGGGCCGTATGTTCGGAATTCATGTTTTGTTTTCTTCGCAGTCATATGGTAGATAATATAAATACGATAGCCTTAGATACATGACACGTCAATCAAATGTAACTGTCAAAATCTTATTTTGCTTATTGCCATAGAATAAAGAGAGGGAAGTACGTTATCTTCATACAAACGGACCGCGCGCGGCTTGTATGTGTGCGCCATAGTATCTATGCGTCGCCGCACGTACACCTAAACACAATATTAGAGTGCCTATGACTGCGCTAGTCGCGGCTAGCACGGAACGAGGTTCGCGCGTCACGGCTTTTCGGCACATTCGCTAAATCACAGATTACAGAATACTACGTAGCTAAATTAAAGAGCAATGTGTGATTATCGCAGGAGAAAGTATTGTTGTTTGTTTGGGTGTCTTAATTCATCGATTTCAGGATTGTCTCTGTTCAGATTACCTTTTTTTTTATATATTATAAACTAGCGCTTGACCGCAATCCTGCCTGATGGTAAGCAGTGACGCAATCGTTGATGGTAAAGCGCACTAGTTTATTAAGAGCCTATTCGCTCTAGCCTTGAAGACACTCAAATTGTAGTCCGACGGAAACACCGCCGCTGGCAAATTATTCCAGTCCCTCGATGTACGCGGTATAAAGGAAGAGGCGAAACGCCTCGTCCGGATCGTAGAGGTGTTAACAACGTAAGGGTGGAAACCAGCCGTACGACGGGTCGTCCGCTGGTGGAACGGAGATGGGGGAATTAAATCATGCAATTCCCTCGCACACTCCCCGAAATGCATCCTATAGAACACCGAAGGCTGGCTACTCTACGCCTGTGCTCTAGGCTTTGGAGACCAACTCGAGTTAGATCAGGGTCACCAATCAGCCTCTTTGCACGTCTCTCCACTGAATCCAAAGTGGCCAGGTGACACTTGGCAGCACCAGCCCAAATGTGGCTGCAGTACTCCACACACGAACGGGTACCTATGCTTTGTATAACATTAGAAGTTGCCCAGGTGTGAAGTACTGTCGGACCTTTGCGATAACGCCAAGTTTCCTGGCAGCCACCTTAGCCTTGGACTCAATGAACCGCCCAAAGTTAAGGTCCGAGGAAATCTCAACTCCCAAAAGCTGAAGGCGGTCGGAACACTCCAAGGACACATTCCGAAAAGTAGGAGTCAAGGTGAACGGGCTCCTTTTGGCGGTGAAAAGACACGCCTGTGTTTTGGCGGCATTGAATACCTATTGTAGGTAGGTATAGTAACTACTTACAGTTATAAAATCGTTATTAAAAGTAAGTAAGTACCTAATTGACAATTTGTGAATCAGATAAATAAAGTTCAGATCTTAACAACAGAAATAATTAGTCAAAGAGGCAGTTGTCAGTATTTTTATGTTGTTTTACGATTTTTAGGGTTAATAGATATGTTTGTGTTATATAAATTTGTATTAATTAAAAATAAAAATAAATATGGTCCTTTATGTGTACAAAACTGCTAATAAATTACAAAATAAAAAATACAAAAAAACTGTTGTATCACTATATGTATAAATACTAAGCAAATAATTTAAATATGAGCTCTTAGTCTATAAATATTTGTTAGCGGGTTCGGTGACAACCGAATCCGACGAAGCGTGAACAGTCGTCAACTTTCCGACCTTTGCCAATTTATAGACACTGAATTAAAATTTTGCTAAACGTGACAACCCTAAGACAGTAGGCAATTAAATCGCGGATTGGGTCGGAGATAACCTACTTCCCTCTCTTTATTCTATGTTATTGCTGACCACCATATTTATAAAAAAAAAAAAAAGTAGTTGTGTTGCACTCGTTGGCCGAGTTAAATTAAATCTGTATAAAAACCAAAGAGATTTAAGAAAAATAGAGCGGGTATGTGTCAAAATCGCTTAGAAAAACTGTGATCCCATGGCTCAGTTCCGCCATCTAGTACAATGTAGCAAAATTAGATCGACAATTGGAGACATCACATAGTAAAAACGAAAAAAGTTTATATAAAATGTATTCAGCTATTGCCCGGTAGATGTCCAGTGTGGTCTATGTTGCCAGATCCGATTTAATACCCTAGTATAGTTCAAATCGGGTAAATAAATATTGAAAAGTAAACAAATTAAGTGAAACTTATCTTGTACAAACATCAAAAACTGTTTTAGAATTTTATTCGCTACTATTAATTTTCCGTGACACCGTCTATTGGCATTTTAGATGTGTTATGATTACGAATTATTATAACAATCAGTTTATTTCGATTTTTGAGTGTAATAGACTTTTTACGCCATAAAGCGCATTTTGTTTTGCAATTTTCGTTTGCATTTCATTTTTAGCAAAATTATTCTTTTTACACGTTTGTTTGCAAATATTTTTAAATGGCAATGTAAAAAACTGTGATAGGGTTTGTATCAATTCGATATAAAGTTATCGATAATATTCAAATAAGTTACTACGACGATGCTTTTTCGCATTACGATAGCTTGAAACAAAAACAAAAAAATTGTAAGAAGCAGAAAAATTATAGGTAATTTTGAGTTTACTAGTTTCTTATTTATATAATTCTTTTAATATAATAGGCGTTAAAGGTTAAAATTATCGATTAGTACTGAAAATGTAAATAATTGTTTATTTTTTAATTTTTAACTAATTCATTTATAATCAATATATAGGAAGGTCGATTATACCTTTGCGGTAGAACTATGATCGGATCTAGACTGCACAAACTGTGTGAAAGCAGAACTGCCTCCTGGGAAGAAAACTTCTTATCACGTAGATAATTGTCCAAATCACGACAAAAATGGTTGTCTGCTGAAGCAAGACCTTTACCAGATAATGGTACCCCATTATCTTTAAAAACGGCAAAAAAAAACACGGTTATTGTATGGGAGCCCGCCTTCAGTATTTATTTTATTTTCATTATTTATTTGTAATTTGAATATATAACCAAATATTCTGTGAACATTTTAAGCGTCTATCTGTTTCCGTTATTAATATGGAGCAAAAACGGCAAAAAATCATGTTTGTTGTATGGACCCCCATTAAATAATAAAATATTTAAGGGACCCTTTAATATTTTATTATTTTTATTCTTAGTACTTGTTGTTATAGCGGCAACAGAAATACTAACACAATCTCTGGAAATTTCAACTGTCTCGCTATTACGGTTTATGAGATACAGCCTGGTGACAGACGGACAGACGAACAGTGAAGTCTCATGAATAGGGTTCGTTTTACCTTTTAGGTACGGAATCCTAAAAATCACAAAGTAGCTCGCAATCTTTGTACTACATACAATACGTAAAGAAAACCCTGTCCGATCCGTGAAGGTATTGTTAGGTATCGATAACTGATTCTACTAATGCCTACAAAGCCGGCCAAAACTTAAAAAAAAAATCCCCCTAATAAAATAAGTATTATTTCGCAAAAAGAGGTAACTTAAAAAATGTGCGGTAGGCCATACAGGCGCGGGCGAAGGGGGGCAGGGCACGCGGTCGCATCGCTATTCGCTCAGAATTATACCGTCAAAAATAATGTTGTCACTTTTTAAAAAGTACCAAATTTTGGGGAAGTTGGAATTAATTCGCGGGAAAGAAAAGATTATTTCAAAATTCACTAGTATTGTTACTATGATGATTATGTAAAATTTCATATTATGTTATTTGGTCATGTGTTTAATAAAATAATAAAATAAAATAAAAAGCCTTTTATTTCCTACTAATTAGTTTTACATTGTTTTCTTAAGTTTACTAATTTTTATGACCTTACATGTTTGTTGTATATTTATGTATTTAAAAACTTAATTTATTTATTTACTTTAGTTTACCTAATTTAATAATGAAACCAAATTTACTTATTTAAAAACTAATTTATAACTTAAATTTCTAGATAGTTTCTTAAATTTATTTAAATGTACCTAATTATTAACTTAACCTAATTCGCAGGAACCCCATTACTGGGTAAAGGCCTCCTCCAAAGCTGACCAGATGTCTCTATTCTGTGCAGTCTGCTTCCAGTGTGGGCCGGCTAGCTTAATAATCTCATCCCAGTGTGTCAGTGGTCTTCCTCTGCTTCTTTTACCAAGAGGTCCTTTCCAAAACGTTACCTTTTTGGTCCATCTCTGATCTTTAAGCCTTGCGACATGGCCAGCCCATTTCCACTTCAGTTTTTGAGCGTAAGTTAGTGCATTTGTTGCTTTAGTTATTTCTCTTATTTTTGTGTGTCGAATTTTGTCTAGTTTCTTTATTTTAAGCATGCTGCGTTCGAGTCCTCTTTGACAAGTAGTTATTAGGTTTTTTATTTTTGAAGTGAACTTCCACGTCTGGCATCCGTACGTCAAACTTGGTAGGAGGTTGGAATTCATCACTTTTGTCTTAAGGGAGATGGAAAGGTTACTTTTAAAAATTTCCTTTAAACTCCAGTATTTATTCCAAGTTTGTTGTATTCTTCTTTTCACTTCCAGTTCGTTATTTTTACGATCAAAGCTTATTCTCTTCCCTAAGTAGATGTATGAGTCAGTATAGTCGAGTGGCACTCCATTTATTATGATTTGTCTTCTCCATCTATTTGTCATTGCCATGGTCTTAGAGAGATTCATTTCCAGTCCCACCCTGACACTTGTAGACTGTAAAGTTTCCATCATTTGTTGTAGCTGGGTGCTAGATTCAGATAGCAAGACTAGGTCATCTGCGAATCTCAAATGACTTAGGTATTCGCCATTTATATATATACCTGACTTACTCCAATCTATCTTGCTGATAATATCTTCTAAAATGGCTATAAATAGTTTTGGAGATAACGGGTCGCCCTGCCTTACGCCTCTCTTTATGGCAAAACTTGGTCCGAGAGTTTCTAGCTTGATTCTACCTTTGTTATTTTTATATATACTTTTTATCACTTTTATATAAGCATCTTCTACTCCCTGTCGTTTTAAGCTATCCCATATGCTAAAGTGTTTGATCGTATCGAAAGCTTTTTGATAGTCAATATACGCTATGTATAGTGGTCTCTGTTGTTCTTGATACTTTTCTATAATTAATTCAAGTGTGTGGATATGGTCAACTGTAGAGAATCCTTTTCTAAACCCTGCTTGTTCGACTGGTTGTTTAAATTCCAATGTATTACTTATTCTTTTATTTATGATGGTAGAGAAAAGTTTGTAGAGGCTCGGTAGTAAGCTTATTGGTCTGTAGTTGCCAATATCCTTCGGGTCACCTTTTTTATAGATAAGTATGATGTCTGATTCAGACCACTGTTTGGGTGTTTCAGATTTTTTTAGTATTAGGTTAAATAGTTGCTCTAAGGGTCCGGCTAATACTTTGTGTGCATGTTTCAATACTTCATTTGTGATGTTGTCTGATCCAGGGCTTTTTTCTAATTTCAAACTTCTTATTGCTTCTATAACTTCTATTTCATCTACGGGTTTAATATAGCTTTCATCCTTACTTTCATTTGTGTATGGGAGGATATGGTTTTGAATCACATCACTGTATAATTTCTTATAAGAAGTCTGATGCCACGTTGATGATGTCAGTGCGTTTGCATAAAATTCTGCTTTGTTTTCTTAGTCCCTCTATCCAAGTTTTGTTCATTCTTAGTTCCTTGAAGGCCTTCTTAGAACTTCCAGTCTGCTGCAAATGTCTTTCTATTATATCTTCTCTATATTTAGCGTAATCTCTTTTTATGTATTTGTTTGTTACTTTATAGAGAGCAGAAAGCTCGTTTTTCATAGATCGCGATTTATTTTTTGTTTCTTGCAGTTCTTTTCTTCTTTTCAATAGCAAGGCCGTGCGATCTGATAGTATTCTGTGGTGTCTATGTGTCTCTTTCCCAGTTTCTCTAGCTTTTTGCAAACTCTTACTGATGGCGCTTACTATCTGATCGTGGTAGTTCTGTACTGATACATTTTCCAAGTTTTGGGTTGGGTAGGGTAGCATTGACATTAAGTTATTATTGTATCTTGTTATTTCTTCTTTAGTCTTTAGTTGGAAAATGTTTTTATTTTTAAATTCTAATCTACTTTGCTTTTGTTTGGCTATTTTTTATTGTCGCCCTAATAAGTCGGTGATCTGACGGATAGTTTAAATTCATGACTTCAAAATTTTGGAATATTTTTCGTCGGTTGGATAGTATATAGTCGATCTCATTTTTGTGCTGTCCGTTAGGGGAACGCCACGTCCATCTTCGGTTGCAGTTTTTCTCGAAGCATGTATTGATGATAGTAAGATTGTGTTCAGTAGCGTAGTCAACTAGTCTTTGCCCTCTATCGTTTCTTGTGCCATATCCATGTTGTTGTACTATTAAGTAATCACCTTCTTTGGGAGCGCCAACCTTCGCGTTAAAATCGCCCATTACAATAATGTTTTTATTGTATGTTATTTCCATGGCTTTGTCGATGGTCTTATAAAATTTCTCTATTTCTTCTTCATTGGCAGATTCCGTCGGTGCATAGACTTGTATAATAGATAAGGCAAAGTCTTGAAACTTTAAGTTTAACATTGCCACACGATCTGTTAGACCTATAAAGCTTTCTATGTTGTTTTTACGTGACTTGTTGATTATAAAGCCCACTCCATATTTACCTGGTGTACATCCTATGTGGCAGAGTATTAGGTTATTGTACTCCTCTATCTTATTGCCCATTCGTCTGACTTCTGCAATACCAATTACATCGTAATTTATTTCCTCTATTGCTTTTTCTAGTTCTAGTAAGCGTTCGCGTGACGACAGAGTCCTAACGTTATAAGTAGAAATTTTAAGTTGGGTTGAGTGCTCGTTTTGATTGCTCTTTGTTGGTGTGGTTGTGTTTGGAGGGTTTTGGTCGAAATCTTCCACGGTGACCAGCCGGGTTGGAAGATGCTTTCTGTTGTTCCTTTTCTGTTGCTTGTTTATGGTATTCGTGCGAGAGGGGGGATTTGATTGCTATAGGTTGCTTTCCTTATTACTATTTTTTTGTGCTGTTGTAGTGTTGTTTATTTTTTTGTTTATTAAAAAGTTAAGCATACTAGGCTTTATGACCCCTTCAGACATGCTGTTTGATCTTTGTAGGATTTTTTCAGAGCTTTGTGTACGGTTCTTTTTATGGGCCTGCGTGTTGGTGTTGTTATTTGACAGAGATGCTGAAGTTGGTGTGTTTCCTGGTGATATTTGGAGAGGCCTTTTGTTATTATTTTTTACTGTTACTAATCTGTCATACTTTATTCTCACATTGTTACCTTTTTCTTTTTCTATTTTCACCTGTTCTTGTAATTCTCTTCGTTTTTGTAAGACGTGCAAAGGGTAGTCTTCTTTCACATAGTATTGTGTATCCTTTAGTGAGCTTTTTTGTTTCAAAATATTAATTTTTAATCCGAGAGTAGAAAAAGTAACCGTTATTGGACGAGGTCTGTCACCTTTTATCCCAATTCTTCTCACCTCTTGAATATCTCTGAGTTCTAGGATGGTGCCGAAGTACTGTCTTATTCATAAAAAACTCGTTAATCACTCATTAGCGACTGTTTAGCTAACCATTTAGTTAGCTCTTAATCAATGCTTAACTTTTCTTTATTCATAATAGGTAGTTAGCAGATGATTAGTTGCGATACGAACTAGAGGTGAAACTATGCGTTTGGCACAGATTATAATCAAAATAGTTGACTAAAAAATGGAATTTTGAGAAAAAGCTTGTCAAAACTACGATTTTTTTATCTGTTGTGTTTGGCAGAGAAATGTCAGAAATTTCATCGGATAATTTGAATGTAATTATAATGATTTATTACAATTAAATAATTGTATTTGTGATAATAGTGGTGAAAGTAATAAACTCCAATAATATTATAGTAAACAGAAAAAGGTATTTATCTCTGTATTTATATGTAATTACTAATCTAAACTGACGAAATTAATGTTAAAGCAGTAGCCGATAATAACTGTGTATTTTCCTGCTCTTTATGCTTGTAAACATCCCTATGCTATTTAAGAAATTTAAGTGGGTTCTTGTGTATATATTACATTACTTCCTACTGTTTTTGTACTGCTTTTTACAGTATTATTATACGTTTACAGGCACACATTTTGTTGCTATAAACGAAGCCATTATTAGCAACTAGCGGCAATATTATTCAACCTCGCAATGACGGCGAAGGAGAAGACCGTGCTGAGTGAAAAAGACGAGGAATAAGGGGCGCGTGACTCAAGAATGGCTCTCATGTTTATGGAAGAAAAGTATTGGAAAACAAAAACAATGAATTATTTTTAGCACAAAAATGCAAACAGTTTTATTGCGTATCAAAATAAAATATTTCTAAAAAAAATCTTTTTATTTGTGTATTACTGCCACAACATCACTTTTTTAGTCCTGTGCCTTAGATATCACATCATAAGATAACACAAGGAAACATAGGATAGCATCTAAAATTACAATTAAACAACAATACAATTGTAGCACTATGTTTTTTATTATTGCTATTATAAACCAATGCCTGACCGCAATCTCGCCTGATGGCAAGCAGTGATGTAATCGTTGACGGTAAAGCGCGCTAGTTTATGAAGAGCCTATTCTCTTAAAAAAAACTGAGGGAATAAGAAGGAAGACGGCAGTTGAGCGAAGTGATGCAATGTTAAACCCAACAACACGAACAACTATGCAGCGCAAGAGAGAGATTGATCTGAAGACCCTCCAGGACCAAACTCCCGACACAACAATATTTGGCGCATCGTACCCGGCGCACATTGCAACACAACTGCCCAGACCCGTCCTCCGTACGGCTTCACCAGACACCATGAACACGACGAATCGCTTGGCGGCAAGACTTTGTCTGCTGGGTGGTAACTTCTGCCGGCAGCCGATGTTATAGCCTATCGCCGAGCAAAGCTCCCAAATCAAGCATATATAAAGCAATCAAAAAAGTTTCAAAGCGAATATAACTTTACTATGTCATTTTGGAAATTCAAAAAAAGGTTTTCAACATCCATATTTACGCACTATTCGATATTATAAATAATAAAACTTCGAAGCGTAATGATCATATGAAATCAATCAGCTGATTCAAATAAAATCCGCCATATTGTTGCCTCTAACCATCCTCTTAACAGCGGTCCGATGATGTTTAATTTTGACAGCTACTAATCAATTGCTTAGCATCCTCTTAGCGCTAAACAGCTTTTATGAATAAGAATTTTGCTAATCAGTTGCTTAGCAATTGATTAAAGTTTTATGAATAAGACTGGTAATGTTTAATAAAGCTAACGATATTATTTTGAAGATTATCGTATGATGACTCATTGTCTTCAATACCAAAAAATACTAAGTTTCTTTTTCTTGCCTGTTTCTCCAAAAAGTATATTCTTTTCTCTTGATTATCTACTTTCTCCTTCAGTATGTCGTGTTGACCCTGTATCTTGGAAATTTTTTCTTCGAAAATTTTTTGGATATTTTGTGTGACTTGTTCTGTTATCTTATCAGAACTTTTACGGATTTCAGATTTTTGTTCCTCAAGGTCATTTTGTATGCTTTTAAGTGCAAGTAAGATGTCTTCCATGATTATCGATTTATTGGTTTTGTTTTGGTACTAGTAGATCCCTCTAGTGGTCAACTCGTGTACTAATTCTATTCAATGGGTGGCGCCCTCTCTTAACTATGACAAATAACTCTTAAATTTGTGACAGCTTGCTGGATCTCGGTCTATTGTAGACGTAGTTGACCCGCTACTTCAAAGGTGGCGCCAGGTAGATATTTGTGTACAATATCGATCTATGTAGTGAATTTGCAAATCATTGTACTTTAAGGTTATATTTAACGTTCGGATTTCTCCGTTTACTGTGATGGATAATGATGCACTTTAGAATAATTAATGCTTGTTTCTGCACTGGTTGTTGTCGATATCACTTAAAACAAGTCCCCAAAACACCAAACACATAAGAAGCTATCCTTCAGTTCTTCCGGATTTTTATTGTTGTTTTAGCACTCTGATTAGTCTATCTTCAATAAATGTTTTTCTATACTTAGTTTATAAGCACTTGAAACGTTCACACTTTAAAAACAATAACTTATTTATTTTTAAACACTTTATATTTACGCAGCAGATCTTAACCGTGGCTCAAGTCTACCCTCTCCTCATGGTCATGTGTTTACCTAACCTTTATTATCCTTACGGGTCGGACAGGGTTTTCTTAACACATTGTATACGTACCTACATATTTTATGAATATATTTCATTATAAATAAGTTATATAATTTATGTACTTATCCACTTAACAGTAAGTTTTATCCCAATTTTTACGGTTAAGTGGAAAAGACAAATTAATAACTTACTGTTTCATTTCTAATACAAGGTAACGATTCTTTTTTTTTAATTTGATCGACAAGTCTTTCCAAAGTAGATGTCTTCTCTTTTAAAATGCATTGAGCATAATTTTGACGAAGCAGACGGAAGCCAATTTTCTTCTCTACGGTCTATCTGGACAAATCGTATCCACTTTTCCCCTACAACATTATTTTTATTCGGAAACCTAAAATAACAAAAACCTAGGTAAATGAATAGTAATTGTTCATTCAATTTTGTTTATTAATATGACATGATTTTGTTTAAATAGAGTTAATAATAAATACACTAGAAATATAGCAATATTTTAAGTTTATTTAGCTATATTTGAAATGTCAATAAAATATAACAAAATGTTTTCAACTTAATAAGTATTATCGATAACTAAATCGATAAACAACATTACTACATCTCTACAAGAAAATAGTAAAACTACTCAACAATAGAGGGCGCTTATTACAATAATGGAAAAGTTTCTAGAACAATTTAAGAATTTATTTAAATTTGAAATACAGACGAAATATAAATAATTCATAGAAAAAGATTTTGAAGTTAGGTCCAGTCGTTTTACCATAACAAGATGTATAGTAATACAAAGCGCAACATATTTCCTTAGAAAATATTTATTTTTGGTGGACACAAATTACGTTTTGACGCGCAGACTAGACTGAGCGACTTTTGACCAGCTTGCCAGAAGTATTGGATTACGATTTTGTTCTTGATGTCCTGTCTATTGTAAATATAATTTTAATGTCTTTGATAAAAACTAAGCCAAAATATAGGAAATTAACATTAAAAACAGTAACTATAGCGTAACGAGGCTTCCGTCGACTGGGACCGCAATTAACTCGGACCGCGGTCCCAGTCGCCGGATTCATAAAAATTTAATAATTTTCTTCCGGCGACTGGGACCACTCATAAATGATAACTGAAATCAAATAATGTACAGTCAAACGACAAAGTAATAATTGAGTAAAAATCTTTTTTTAACCGACTCCAAAAAAAGGAGGAGGTTCTCAATTCTTCGTAATCTTTTTTTTTTACATATGTTCACCGATCACTCTAAGACCGATGTGCAGAATTCTCTTTTTTTTCGAAAGTGTATACTTTCCAGGTGGTCCCATAGTCACCAGGTCAGGATCTGATGATGGAAGACCAAGGAAATCGAGGGGAGCTTTCAAAAATCGTAGAGGCGACTAGTACATTCTGTACCATTGATTATGAAATTAAAGGATTTAAGTTATTTGTATGAAAGATTACGCGGTAATAAGCGGTTTACGATTTACGAGGTATTAAAAAAAACATACTTACTAGATCTCTTTCAAAACAATTTTCGTTGGTAGTTTTTATAGTAATGTACATCATATGCTTTTTTAGATTTTTAATTTTCTTATTTTAAAAGTTAGAGGGGGGGGGGGACCAACATTTTTCCACTTTGGAAGCGTCTGCCACGCAAACATTTTTTTGGTTTAGAAAAAAAATATTTTCAAAAAGTCGATATCATTTTTGAAGACCTATCCATAGATACTCCACACGTATGTTTGACGAAAAAAAAAATTTGAGTTTCAGTTCTAAGTATGGGGACCCTCAATATTTATTATTATTTTTGCATCAAAATCTTAATGCGGTTCACAGAATACATCTACCTACTAAGTTTCAACAGTACCTATAGCTCTTATAGTTTCGGAAAAAATGGCTGTGACATACGGACGGACAGATAGACAGACAGACATGACGATTCTATAAAGGTTCCGTTTTTTGCCATTTAGCTACGGAACCCTAAAAATGGCCGTTATGGCTTCACACAAAATCAGTATTAACTGTGTTAAAATTTAAAAATAATGTTATAATTTTATAACACCCTTCTTTTTTTTTCTAAAGTGTCCGGTCAAATATAGCCCTAAAGCAATAGTATTCGTCGATACTCGATACGAACTACGTAAATATTTTGTATGAATAATTTTACGAGTTAGAAAGAAATAGTAATATACTATCATACAATGCTATTGCCTTTGTGTGTGTTTACCTGTATGTGTGAATTATATAAAAACGGGCTAGGTCAATTTATAAGCGCATAGGATAAAATCATGAACATCATCTAGAACGAGTCAATGATATTCATATCAATAATTTAGATGTTTATTCGTTCGACTGTACCGATTTCGGCTTGTATAGTAGACTTTTTTAAGTTACCAATGAGTGGTCCCAGTCGCCGGAAGAAAATTATTTAATTTTTATGAATCCGGCGACTGGGACCGCGGTCCGAGTTAATTGCGGTCCCAGTCGACGGAAGCCTCGCGTAACTATACCTAACAAAAATAAACATCTCCTTTATACAATATATGTTTTCTTTTTTGAGAAATCTTTACCCTTCCGAAAGACCCCAAAATTTTTTTTATCTGTGGGCCAAGGCACGCTACGTTTCTGCCTCTAACCTGCTATTAATCTTTGAACCAGCTTACTGTTACCTGAACAATAATATTTTTTGTAATCAATAAATTAGAAAATGGTTAAATGGTGTTGTTTCGTGACTGATTGAACGTGACTGATAACAATTTATGTCCGCTTTTTTATCGTAACACAACGCCTTTATGTCCCGGACGGGTTTGGCAGACGTATTACCTATAATATACCAACATTTGCCGGCAATGTACTTAATAAATAATCCTGGCCTTATCATTGTAAGAAAGGCTTTAATCTACCACGCGGGCCGAGTACGGGTTGGTAGATGTCACATTTCTTCGTAGGGCTATGCTTGGGGTTTCACTGCGCGATCGAATCAGGAATGAGGAGATCCGCAGAAGAACGAGAGTAACCGACATAGCCCGAAGAATTGCAACACTAAAGTTTCAGTGGGCTGGGCACATTGCCCGTAGGACCGATGCCCGATAGGGCGGACGGGTTCTCGAGTGGCGACCACGCACCGGAAGACGCAGCGTGGGTAGGCCCCCGACTAGGTGGACCGACGGCCTGATGAAGGTCGCGGGAAACCGGTCGTCGTGGAGAACCTTGGAGGAGGCCTATGTCCAGCAGTGGACGTCTTTCGGCTGAAATGATGATGATGACATGTCTTCGTCCCCCTTATTATAAAACGTGTTTCGTTCTCAAACTCTGCAGCGTGTTAGGAGATTGAGGGCTTGAAATTAGTAGGCGACACCAGGAATTCCTTAAAACTTGTCTGTATTTAGAGTATTACAGTGAAATAATAATGTTAAGTATATGTGATACGTAGCGCGTGCAAAGCAGTAGTAGTTCTAGAAGAAACATTTTATACGAAAAAAACCGTTGACGCGTAGCTCGGTGGCTATTGGTCGATCGCATGCGTAGACGACCAATTGCTGTTAAGGAGATGGTAGCTACAGTTCTTAAGGCGAAGTTCTGCTATTAAGGCGAAGTCTGAACATGCCCCCGGGCTTGGAAGTAGGTACCGACGTCCAACACCTTTTCTTCATCTTCATCATTGAACAGAGGACAGATTCGAGGAAATGCACGTCTGATGATTCCTGACTTCGTGTGGATATCAGCCACTCGAGAGATTCCATCCTTTCCTGGTATTGTCGAGATGACCCGCCCCAAGCTCCATTTCAGTGGCGGCGTGTTGTCCTCTTTGATGATGACCAATGTGTTCGGCTTCAAATCACGCCCGTGTTGTCTCCATTTGGTCCTGGTTTGCATTTCTGAGATGTACTCTTTAGACCATCGTATCCAGAAATGTTGACTGAGCTGCTCAAGCCTCTGGTAGCGTGTCAGTCGGTGAGCAGGGACATCAGTCAGCTGTGTTGTTGCAGGCGCTGTTAGGAGACGACCAACCAGGAAGTGAGAGGGACACAAAGAAAGGAAGTCATTAGGATCTGCGGATAAAGGACTAATGGGGCGGGAGTTGAGGACAGCTTCAATTTGCGATAACACAGTACTATATTCCTCGAATGTTAGGTGCGCACTGCCAACGACTCGTAACAAGTGGTGCTTGCACGACTTTACTCCCGCTTCCCACAATCCACCAAAATGAGGTGCATAAGGCGGGATGAAAGAGAATTTAATGTCCTGACTAGTCGCATATTCAATTAAATCGGAGGAGCAAGTGGATCAAAAAATTTTGAAAATTCATTTGCGAGACCTACAAAGTTACTACCGTTATCCGAAATTATTTCGTCAGGTTTACCACGTCGGGAAATAAATCTCCTTAACGCAAGTAGATAAGTATCAGAAGAAAGGTCACTGACTAGCTCTAAATGTATTGCGCGTGTAACTAAACAAACAAATAGGCAAATATAACCTTTGATTAATTTAGAACCCCTACCCTTACGATTCAGTACGAGCACTGGCCCAGCGTAGTCTACACCGGTACGTAAGAACGGAAAGCTTGGAGTGATTCTCTCTTCCGGTAAGTTGCCCATGATAGGAGACAAAGATGTAGGTACCTCTCAACCGTGTACACGTAACGCACTCATGGACAATGCGCTTGGCCAAGTTCCTACCCCTCACCGGCCAGTGGGACTCGCGTATGTTGTACAGTAATGTCTGCGGCGCAGCGTGCTGCAGTCGCTTGTGCTCGTGTCGGAACAATAGCACTGAAAACCAGTGGTTGGAAGAAATTAGCACAGGATGTTTCTTATCATAATTAAAATCAGATGACAATTTTATTCGTCCACCGACTCGTAAAATGCCATCACTATCTGCAAAGACATTTAATTTACTTAAATTGTGTTTATTTTTAAGAGATTTGTTACTTCCTAATAATGTACATTCTTCAGGAAATGATTCGCGTTGGGACAACTTCACTAAAGTCATGCGCGCGTTTCTCAACTCATCAACAGTAAAAGGGCCGCGACGAATATTGTTTCTATTACGAATATTTAAAATAAAACGTAATACATACGCACAAGCGCGTTGCATGCGATTAAATTGAGAGAATCTCTTAAATGGAAACAATGAAATATCCGTAGTAGATACGAATGCGTGAGTTTTGACTGGCTTCATTTCCGGTAAATCAGTCTGGGCTGCACACCTAGCCAAGTTAGCTTGACTACTATCAAAGTCCGAATGTCGTAAAAATTCTGGGCCCTCCCACCATAGCGTGGAAGATTGCAGATCTGCCAGTCTGACTCCGCGAGACACCAAATCAGCTGGGTTATCTTTCCCGCTAACGTGACACCACGGAAGTTCTTTAGCGATTTCGTGAATTTCCGCCGCTCGATTTTGCACGAAAGTTTTTAATAAATTGGGAGCCATGCGTAGCCAGCCCAACACAATGGTGGAGTCACACCAGAAAACTATGTGATTAAATTGACAGCGCAGTGATTCGCGTACTTTATTAAATAGCCTAGCACCTAGCAAAGCTCCACATAGTTCTAGCCTAGGTATGCTCACAGGATTTAATGGTGCGACCTTGCTTTTCGCACAGCACAACCTGACAGACACCGAGGAATCCTGATTTATAGTACGAACATAAATACATGCCCCGTACGCGGATTCCGATGCGTCGGTGAATATGTGCAGCTCAACAGAAGCCGGGTCACAGCCTATGACGTGTCGCGGTACACTTATAGTGTTGAGTACCAGCAGAGAAGTAACAAAGGTTTCCCAAGTGTGTTTAACGTCACTGGGAACTTCATCGTCCCAGCCAAGCTTCACCAGCCATAATTTTTGCAATAGAATTTTAGCCGTTATTATCATAGGGCTCAATAACCCCAACGGATCGAATATCTGTGAAATTGTTGACATAATATAACGTTTGGTAACTAATTGATTAGAGTTAATCTTAAATTGTGTATTAAAATAAAAATTATCGTTCATATTATGCCAACCCAATCCTAAAGTTTTAGCATGGACGTTATCGCCTAATGACAATTCCTTGACTAAGGCGGATTCATTGTTTTCAATGTTGAAATTAAACATCCACTTGCGTAGGGGAAAACAACCTGACTTTAAAACGTCTGCAACGTTTTTGCAAACATCTAAAAGTTGCTGTTTATTATCACAACCCGTAATCATATCGTCAACGTAAAAGTCTTCATTAATAATTCTTGTGACGTCACGATCCGTGCAATCAGCTGCCAGCTGTTTAAGACACCTACAACTTAGGAACGGTGCGGACGCGGTGCCGTAAGTGACCGTGTTCAGTCGGTAAACATCCAGTGGCTGCGACGGATCATCACGCCACAATATCAGCTGAAGATCACGCTGATCTTCGTGAATGAGACATTGCCGATACATTTTTTCAATGTCTGCGCAAGCCGTGTATTTATGTCGCCTAAATCTTATTAAAATAGACAACAAATCGCCTTGTATCGGTGGACCTACCATTTGTATCTCGTTGAGCGAGATGTCATTGCTTGCTGCGGCGCTGGCATCAAACACCACGCGTAGCTTGGTTGTGGTACTCTGTTCACGACATACTCCGTGGTGTGGTAGGAAATAGTTAGGTGTCCCGACGCGCTCAACACGACTCATGTGACCTAATCGAATGTACTCGTGAATGAAATCGGCATAAAGTTTTTTATAATTAGGATTGCGTACTAAACGTTTTTCGAGGGCAAAAAACCTACGTTGTGCCTGTGAGTAAGTTTCACCTAAGGTATCGGGTGATGATTTAAAAGGAATGCGAACTTTGAACCTTCCGTCACTATTGCGCGTAGTAGTATTGACGAAATGTTGTTCACAAGCACGCTCCTCATCCGTGCGCGTATCCCGATACGCAGACATGTCCTCCAATTCCCAGAATTTGCGTAGCTGGGAATCGATAGACTGAGAAGAATTACACTGAATGTACCCATCATAACGCGTAAGAGAACAAATTGGGCCGGAAACAACCCATCCCAATTTTGTGTCTAATAAGAAAGGCCCACTAGGTAATCTTATTTTATTAGAATTAATTAAATCCCAAAATTTATCCGCACCGATTAGGATATCTATATTTTGAGACTCATTAAAATGCGGGTCTGCCAAAACAATATGGTCGGGTATATTGAACTGCTCGCTTGGTTGCGACAAAGCAGGCAATGCCGACGTAATGTTAGGCAGAACAAAACATTGTAAGCGCGTAGTGTATGGATGGTTGCGCGATTTTAACTCGATGTCACATATTTGCGTGGACTTTGTAACCGAGTTCCCTACACCACGAATTTCTTGTGTGGACTGTATTACTGACGCTTGAATTAAATTGCATAAAGATTGAGTTATGAAACAGCGTTCACTACCGCTGTCAAGGAGTGCGCGCGCTAAGTGATAATTCTTATAACTATCAGCTACCTCCACTAACGCAGTCGATAGTAGAACCGGTTTCATAACAGGTGATTGTGTGGATGTGTTTATGTGCGCTTTGTTCGCATAGATTGTTGTAAATTCCGTAGAGGAGGCGGGCGATGCCGGTGTGGCGGCTGCGGGAAGGGGCGGAGGATGCGCTGCCGCAGACGTGGCCCTCGCAGTCGGCGTCTCATTAGCGTGCGCGACATGCAATGCTACAGATTGATTAGTATAATTATCGGAATGTAGTAACGAATTATGTTTTTTGTTGCATAATCTACACGGTCCGAACCTACAACTGTCTAAAGTGTGATCCGAACGTAAACAATTGGTGCAAAGTTTCCTTTCGTGAACAAAATTAAGTTTAGAATCCAAATTAAAATCAAGAAATCTTTGACACGCGTAAAGTGGATGATTTGAGTTGCACAATAAACAAAGCTTTTTATTTTTTGTGGATTTTTGTGACCTTTGACCCAGTGGCTCATTGGTGGAAACATTGCAGTGAACTTTAGACTGATTAATTTTAGTGTTTTGATTTTTGTTATCTTTATTTCGTTTGCTATGTGTCATATGCAATGTTTCCAGCACGTCAGCTCGGTCTTTAAGAAAGTTCATCATATCATCCAGTTTAAGCTTTCGCTTAGGTCCAGAATCGCCGTTTCTAGATAATCCTTGTGCGCGTTTGTATTGTTCCCATTGTTGTTCGGTGACTGTATTAAATCTAAACATAATTAAATAGATAATTAATGTATCCCATGCGTCAGTTGGTTCGTCAAGCATTTTTAATGCACGTAAGTTCTTTAACACAGTATCCATTAACTGTCGAATTAGATCGGGCGATTCCTTGCTCAAGTTTGGCATAGTGAATAAAGACATGACGTGATTATGCACTAACAATTCGCTATTATTGTACCGATTGAGAAGTAAATCCCACGCAACCGGGTAGTTAGCACTAGAAAATTCTACGGCATTAATTACCAGCTCCGCGCTTCCTTTCAATGAGGATTTAAGGTAGTGAAACTTTTCTATATTGCTTAAATCATTAGAATTGTGCACCAATGAAAGAAAAGTATCCCTAAACTCTAACCAACGCTCGTATGAACCGTCAAAGGTGGGCATAGAAATTGTGGGTAATTTAACGGCCGGTCTGTGGTAATTATTACATTTAGTAGAACCGTCAGTAACCTCACTCGGATTTAAAAGACATTCAGCTTGAGATAATAGAGTATAATATCTATTTTCCATTAGTTCTCTTTGCGTTAACTGCTCATCTACGTCGGAGGCTGATTCTTCGATTTGTCTTTGTATGTCACTAAATTCATCGAACAATTTAGCAGCTCCCTGAATCCGTAATTTGAGATCTACACGTGTTTGACTTGACAAAGCTCCATCAGCAATGCTAGACAAGAAATTTGAGAATTTTGACAATCTGCCTTTTACTATGCCACGTTTTTTAACTAGTTCCCTAATAAGTGGACAATCGTCGTTTGGATTGTATTTAAAAGGAGATTTATCGCGAGGCTTATTAGGTACTGAGATCTCTGACACACTAGGTTGACTCATTTCGGTGGAAAGCAGAGAGAAAGGAGTACTCACTTTTGAATTTGACGGTTACAATGAGATTCGCTGGCAGCGCACAACTTCACACCAGAATTTCACTGAATTTGAGTAAATAGCACGGTATCACACAATTGAAATGGAGATGAATAGGGCTGGGCAGGTTGGCTGGACGTACCTGATATGCGCGTTTTCAGTATTATACGTACAGCACTCCCAAGTCCAACGTTCGGTTCGAAGGTCCAATGTTTCGTTCTCAAACTCTGCAGCGTGTTAGGAGATTGAGGGCTTGAAATTAGTAGGCGACACCAGGAATTCCTTAAAACTTGTCTGTATTTAGAGTATTACAGTGAAATAATAATGTTAAGTATATGTGATACGTAGCGCGTGCAAAGCAGTAGTAGTTCTAGAAAAGAACATTTTATACGAAAAAACCGTTGACGCGTAGCTCGGTGGCTATTGGTCGATCGCATGCGTAGACGACCAATTGCTGTTAAGAAGATGGTAGCTACAGTTCTTAAGGCGAAGTTCTGCTATTAAGGCGAAGTCTGAACAAAACGAAATCTAATTTTAGTTCCAGACTTAACCGTTGACTCAGAACCGTATTACAGAACCTTCCTCAAGATATCATCATCATCAACCTCTTCTTTTTTTATCCTCCCACTGCTGGGCACAGGTCTCCTCTCATACAGAGAAGGATTTAGCGTAATCACCACGCTTGCTCAATGCGGGTTGGCGATTTCAGAATTGAAAGTCCAGGTTTCCTCAAGATGTTTTCCTTCATCTTTTAATCACTCTTTGGTGTCCAAGATATACTAAGAATGTACATATAACTTAGAAAAGTTACATTGGTACTTGCCTGACCCTGAACCCGCACACTCATACTTGAGAGGCTGGTGTTTTAACCACTGGGCCACGTGGCCTGCTGCCATTACTGGCTCAGCTGCGGCGCGAGCTGGCCTTCGTTGGGCAAGGGACGGGGAGGGAAATTAAGCTGTAGGGCGCGTCGCGGATGACCTCGACGGCGAGGTCATCAACTACATGAGCACATGTAGATGTGCTCATGTAGTTTGTAAGACAAAATAGACGTTAATGTGCTCATGTAGTTTGTAAGACAAAATAGCCGTTAATGTGCTCATGTAGTTTGTAAGACAAAATAGCCGTTGATGTGCTCATGTAGTTTGTAAGACAAAATAGCCGTTGATGTGCTCATGTAGTTTGTAAGACAAAATAGCCGTTGATGTGCTCATGTAGTTTGTAAGACAAAATAGCCATTGATGTGCTCATGTAGTTTGTAAGACAAAATAGCCGTTGATGTGCTCATGTAGTTTTTAAGACAAAATAGCCGTTGATGAGCTCATGTAGTTTGTAAGACAAAATAGCCGTTGATGATTCGAAAACATGAAACATTAGGTAACATGAAAAAAACAAAAAAAAAAAAAAACATTCGATGACATGAAACATTAGGTATTTGTAGTGTAGTGTATAAGGCAAATAAACGCAAATGGTCCTGTATAAGTCCCTGTTTATAATCTGATAAGTAATTAGGGAAATTCATACTTGTTCTGCGCGATATCCTGCCCCTCTTAAAGGGTACGCCCATAAGTATTCGCGTCAATGACGCCGAGCCTCTTGTCCACAAATTAATCTAATTTTGAGTGCATCTCTTTTTTTTTTCATTAAGAAAAGGATAGAAGAACATTTGAATCTAATCCTGACAAATTAAATTCTTTCGGTGGTAGGCCATAACATCGGCTGCCGGCAGAAGTTACCACCCACCAGACAAAGTCTTGCCGTCAAACGTTTCGTTGTGTTCCGGCATCATGTCTGGTGAAGCCGTACGGAGGATGAGTCTGAGCAGTTGTGCTGCGATGTGTGCCGGGTACGATGCGCCAAATGTTGTTATGTTGGGAGTTTGGTCGTGGAGGGTCTCCAGATCAATTATGAGGCTCCAGAAAGCGCAGCATCGTTGGTCGTGTTGTTGGTACTTGGGTTTAACATGCATCACCTCGCTCACCTGCCGTCATCCTTCCTATTCACTATTTTTTTAAGTGAACAGGATTAATAACTAGCGCGCTTTACCATCAACGATTGCTTCGTTGCTTACCATCAGGCGGGATAGCAGTCAAGCACTAGGTCATAAAAAAAAACTAAGATACTCCATATACAGTTCAGAAAGCCTGAAGCACAGGCGAAGAGTAGGCAGCCGGTCGGTGTTCTATAGGATGCATTTTGGAGTGTGGGAGGGAATTGCATGACTTAATTACCCCATCCGGAAATTATCGAAGTTTACCCAAAATCAGCAATTAGACTGGTAAAACGGTCCCCAGACTCCAAAGCTGTAAAGGCTTCGGATGCGACTGGGATTAACGCTGAGATGATGATGATGAATTGCCCCATCTCCGTCCGTAAGACCCGCCGTACGACAAATATCCACCCCTGTGTTGTTGACACCCCAACGATCCGGACGAAGCGTTTCGCTTCGTCTTTTATACCGCGTATATCGAGGGTCTGGAACAATTAATTTTTCAGAAGCGGTGTTTCCGTCGGAATACAGTTTTAATGTCTTCAAGGCTAGAGTGAATAGGCTGTCAATAAACTAGCACACTTTACCATCAATGATCGCATCCCTGCTTACCATCAGGCGGGATTGCGGTCAAGCAATAGTTTATCTATACTAATATATAAAGCTGAAGAGTTTGTTTGTATGTTTGTTTGAACGCGCTAATCTCAGGAACTACTGGTCCGATTTGAAAAATTCTTTTTGCGTTGGATAGCCCATTAATCCAGGAAGGCTTTATGCTATATTACATCACGCTGCGACCAATAGGAGCGGAGCATAACTAAATCAACGCGAACGAAGTCGCTGGCGACCGCTAGTAATCCATACTATCCATACTAATATTATAAATGCAAAAGTAACTCTGTCTGTCTGTCCGTCTGTCTGTCTGTCTGTCTGTCTGTCTGTCTGTCTGTCTGTCTGTCTGTCTGTCACGCTTTCCCGCTTAAACTTCTCAACCGATTCTGATGAAATTTGGCACAGACAATCTTTAGATCCTGAGAAAAAACATAGGCTATCTTTTATCCCGGAAAAATTTGATATTCCCGAGGGAAATCTAAAAAGCGCGATATAACCGAACTCCACGCGGGCGAAGCCGCGGGCGGAAAGCTAGTTAATAATTGTTAAAAATTAACGTATCCAGCATTAGCGCATTCCCCGAGTACATATATTATTTACTAAATTATAGACCGTATCAGCTTCACACCATTTATTTTATAGTTCTGTCATGACGACAGACAGCGCATCATGTGTTGGTTGCCAAGGTAGGTATACAACCTCCAACACGCCTCCTCAATCTACTACATGATGAGTTACACAAATTAGAACCAAAAACGCTTTAAACTTAATTATATATAGAAGTAATAAATCCAAAGCGTCACATTAACAAAACAAAACAATATCAAAATTAAAAATAACCATTACAACAGATAGGTATAAAACTCAAATTACAAATCCTAAACCTAACTGTACTTGCCCGCCCTCTTAATGGGTAATTTTTGTACAATCTGTTTAAGTTTTGGGCCTGGCAGAGACTTCGTTAACATGTCTGCTAACATCTCTTGAGTACACAAGTATTGTACATCAATCGCCTCCTTAATCAAGGCTTCGCGGACAAAATGATACCTAATATCTATATGTTTTGTTCTATTATGGTTCATTTTATTTTGCGATATTTTATGTGCTGACTGATTATCGTTAAAAATAATCGTTGGTTTGTCGCAAGCATTTTTAGTCAAACTAGACAACAAACCTTGCAAGTAAATTGCTTCTTTAGCAGCCTGACTGAGTCCTATGTATTCTGCCTCAGTCGAAGACAATGCTACACATCGCTGCTTGCGACTCTCCCATACTATTAAATTATCGCCTAATGTAAAAAGCATTCCTGTGAAGGACTTTCGATCGAATGATCCCCCCCAATCAGCGTCAACGTACCCGCGCATCTCTAAGTTACCGGATTTTCGGAAGACAAGCGCAAAATCAGATGTCCCCTTTATGTATCGCAACACCCGTTTAGCACAATTGAAGTGGGTCTCATCATAGCACGAATTGAATTGAGACAGTAAACTGACAGCATGTGCTATATCAGGCCTAGTAGTTTGAGCCAGATAATTCAGACATCCTATCAAACTTTGGTACGGCAACCTACAACCAGGCTCAGCTTTTTCTAGCTTGATGCCTACCTCCATTGGGGTATTGACTGGTTTGCAGTCTGACATTTTAAATTCCTTCAATACATTCAGGACATACTGTTCTTGATCGAGATAAATAGTTCTCTTATCTCGTCGTAACCTCATACCTAGTACGTGCCTAGCTTCGCCTAAGTCTTTCACTTTAAACTTTTTGAGCAGCCCGTTTTTCAAAGCTTGCTTCTCTTTATCCTGCTTTGGAGGACATAATACAAATATATCATCAACATAGATAACTACCACTATCCTATCTTGACCTATTATCTTTTGATATAAACAGGGCTCTATCTTTGATTGTATAAAACCTAAATTAAGCATCTCCTTATCTAATTCGCTAAACCAAGCATTAGAGGCTTGCTTCAATCCATATAATGACCGTTGTAGTTTACAAACTTTGTTTTCCTGACCTTCGGCTATAGCGCCCTCTGGCTGAAGCATGTAAATGTCTTCCTTTAATTTTCCGTACAGGAAAGCAGTGGTAACATCCCACTGGTCAATGGTCCACTCGTATTCTGCAGCTAGTGAGAATAACAAGCGAAGCGTAGAGTGCCTCACGACGGGAGAATAGGTTTCATTATAATCAATTCCACGTACCTGTGCAAATCCTTTAGCTACCAACCTCGCCTTGTATTTCAAGATGTTACCATCACTATCTCGCTTGATCTTGAATACCCATTTGTTCTGTATAGGCTTCTTATCGCGCGGTAGATTAACTAACGTCCACGTTTGGTTCTCCTTCAACGAGTTGAGCTCATCATTCATGGCCTTCTGCCATAGCTCACGATCAGGCCTTGACATTGCCTCATCCATTGTCGTTGGATCGCCATCAATATCTGCGATAGCTTTTCTTTCAGCTTCGGCTTTCGCACATGTGCATCTGTAGTCCACATTATTCCTTGGACGTAAGTTATATCTGGGCGGGTTTTCACAATCGTTGTTTTCAGATTGTAATATAGGATTGGTACTTGCTTCTTGAGCTTCCTGTCTTATTTCGTCAATAGTTTCTTCAAAAACGTCTTCATTGCTTCCTTCACTAACGCTGTGAATTTCCTCACATGCAACCTCAGGTTCAACACGTTCCTCCTCTGTTGAAATAGGAACGACTGAGTTCTTTGTCACTTTCATATCGTCTCCAGGAAAAACATTTTCTAAAAATTGGACGTCTCTCACAACTGAAAATTTTCCAGTCTTTGGTTCTACCAGTTTGTAACCTTTCGTGGTCTCGCAGTAGCCAACAAATATCAGAGCTTCAGTTTTTGTGTCTAGCTTCTTTCTCTTTTGTTTTGGTTTCAGAGCGTATGCCAAACATCCGAATACTCTCAGATGACTCAGATCTATTTTCTTACCAGACCAGAGTTCCTGTGGTACTTTTCCAGTGACAGCCTTCGTTGGGCTTAGGTTTTTTAAATATACAACTGTTCCGACTGCTTCTGCCCAAAATCTTTTGCCCAAATTGGCTTCAAAAAGTAATGTTCGCGCTTTCTCAATGATTGTTCTATTCGCTCTTTCAGCCACGCCATTCTGCTCCGGCGTGTATGGAACTGTCTTTTGATGTTTTATACCAGCTAACTTCAAATGCTTGTCGAAGGCATCGTTGCAAAATTCTTTGCCATTATCCGATCTCAAGCACTTGATCATCTTGCCAGTCTCATTTTCTACTTCCGCCTTATACTCACGGAACTTGTTGAGACATTGACTTTTGTTTTTTAAGAAATAGACGTGCGTCTTTCGCGAGAAATCATCAATAAATGAAAGCATATACAGCGAACCAGCAAAAGATGGCTCTTCCATTGGGCCGCACAAATCTGTGTGCACAATCTCCAATAAATCATTTGCTCGAGTGCCTTGTTTTTTGAATGGACTTTTGCATCTCTTTCCATTTATACATGGAACACACGGCTCTATTTTGTCCGTAGTTTTGAATTCTATTCCAGATACCATGTTTTTCAGGGTGATCATGTACTTTTGTCCTAGATGAGCTAGTCTCCTGTGCCATAAATTCGACAAAACTTCATTCGATGTTGTTAAATTAACCACAATATTGCTGTTTTCAATCAGCTTAAAAATTCCACCAACTTCTTTGCAAGTGGCAACTTTGCGGTCATTTTTATCTTTAATCAAACATCCATGCTTGTCAAACTCAACTTTGTACTCGTCTCTTACGAGATCACTCACTGAGATTAGGTTCATCGACAATTCGGGAACATGCAGGACATTATTCAATTTGAGTTTCTCATTTTTACTCACAATCGGTGCTGCATTGCCCTTTCCAACTACTGATATCTCATCACCACTAGCAACTTTTATCTTACAGCCGCCTTTCTGTGCCTTATATTGCACTAGTTTGTTCGCATCATTCGTCATATGGGTAGAACAGCCACTATCAACATACCAGGCGTTTTTATTTACGGTATCGGCAGTACCCATGCAAATATTCGCAGTTTTCTTGATGCCATTGCATTCTGATGCTTTGTGTCCAAATTTGTGACACTTGAAACATTTGTATGTCGCTGGTTTCCGAGCAGTGTTGTTGTTGCTCTTCCTGTTTTGAGTGGTAAAAGCTTGCTCACCAGCCCCATTACACACTTCGGCTTGTCTGTTGCCTTCTTGTAGTAATTTGGTCTTTACTTGCTCTAGTGTTACCTCTTTACCACTATTATCGATGGCCATCACGAACGGGTTGTATTCGCTCGTTAAGCCAGCCAATAGTATTGAAATAAGCCAATCGTCTGATACTTTTGCGTCTATATCATTAAGCTGCTGTGCCAGGTGTACTATATCGCAGATGTATTTTTCCATACTTGAATAATTTTCCAAACGACACTGCCATAGTTTACGTTGCAGCAAAATTCGCCTGCCCCAGCCTTGATCCTCGTAGGCTCTGCACAAGTTTTGCCATACCTCGCGTGCGGTTTTTGCTTGGTACACGTGCGCAAAACATGTAGGCTCAATAAGCAGACATATAGTTGATCGTGCCTTCCTATCACTGTCTTTTAGTAAATCACTGATATTTTCTGTTTCCACAACATCCCACAAGTTTTTGGATTCGAGGAGGTTTTTCACAACGAATTTCCACGATGTAAAATCATTCGCTCCTTGCAGTTTTTTAATTCCGCAATAGGAACCAGAAACAGAATTTTCATCACACATTTTTTACTTTTTGACAGTATTGTTTTTTCACTGTCAACAACGTGACAATCAGTATTTTATAGGAAATATTTTTTACGATCACTTTTTAATAATATTTACTCAGGTACGGAATGGGAACCATAACCTGTTAAAAATTAACGTATCCAGCATTAGCGCATTCCCCGAGTACATATATTATTTACTAAATTATAGACCGTATCAGCTTCACACCATTTATTTTATAGTTCTGTCATGACGACAGACAGCGCATCATGTGTTGGTTGCCAAGGTAGGTATACAACCTCCAACAATAATAAAATATAAAATTGAATTAAATAATAAAATTGATAAATCTCAACAAAAATGTGACTTGTTGCAGGTCATAGACTCTACACACGGCGACCTGGACGTGTCATTCCAAATGACGGACCCAGTGGGGCGCGTCATCGTCGCAGACTATAAGAAGCCGGAGAATTCTCACCGGCATACCGCCACGCTGAACGGGGACTACCGCTTCTGCTTCGATAACACCTTTAGTACTTTTAGCACAAAGACTGTGAGTATTTTAGTTATTTATATCTTCGTCCCACCGAGTTGACAGCCTCCGTGGCGTAGCGGTAGCGAACGCGGCCGCTGTGCAAGGAGGCGCGGGTCTGGTCGTGCCTCGGAAAGCACGTTAAGCCGTTGGTCCCGGTTGCCATACGAACATCTAATGGCAGTCGTTTCGGGTTGTTGGAGCCCTCAAAAGTCCAACAATTGATCTAACTGCAATGCTTCGATATCGCCTTCGGTTTGCGGAGGTCAGACGGCAGTCGCTTCACGGAAAATATCGAAGTTTAGCCAAAATCAGCAGTTAGACTGGTAAGGCGGACCCCAGACTCCAAAGTTAAAAAACTGCGGATGCGAGTGGGATTAACGCTGAGATGATGATGATGACTGAGTATTTTAGTTACTTACTAGCTTCATCCCTCCATTTCACCAGCATAAGTTTTGATCCCAGGCGAAAATCCGGATAAAAACGGCATAATAAGTTACCACCCACCAGACAAAAGTCTTGCCGCCAAGCGATTCGTCGTGTTCCGGCATGATGTCTGGTGAAGCCGTACGGAGGACGGGTCTGAGCAGTTGTGTTGCGATGTGTACCGGGTGCGATGTGCCTAATGTTGTTGTGTCGGGAGTTTGGTCGTGGAGGGTCTCCAGATCATCCTCTGGCGCAGCATCGTTGGTCGTGTTGTTGGGTTAAACATTGCATCACCTCGCTCAACTGCCGTTTTCCTTCCTATTCACTCAGCTTTTTTTTAAGTGAATAGGCTTAATAAGCTAGTGCGTTTTACCATCAACGATTGCATCACTGCTTACCATCAGGCGGGATTGCAGTCAAGCACTAGTATATCTAATAAAAAAAAAAAAAAATCAAACCTTTCATTACAAAAAAATCCTGATGTCTACGAGTACTAACTCAGGTAGATGCTCCAATTTCTTAAGTAATATTTTTTTTGCAGTAAGCTATGTATTTTTTTTTTATATACAACGTGTAACAAAAAGGGTATATACATACCGAGGGCATGGCATCTTTACATGATATCAAACGATATCGGAAGGGTTTCAACTCAAAATAAAATACTCAAAAAATTGGTACCAAATTTTCGGTTTCGTGCGTGTCTTAAAATCAAATCATAACAAACGTGGCAGCACACTACATACGTTAATAACTACTCGTTACCCGTCACGTTACTTGCCAAAATCCGATAAATGTCTTCAATATCTCTGTGCGACTAGTGTGATAGTAGCCTATCACAGGCGGTGTTTTTCCTCATAACTTCCTAACATAAAGAGATAGAATTAAAAAACTCTTCCAATATCGTTTGATATCATGTAAAGATGCCATGCCTTTGTTATGTATATACCCTTTATGTTACACCGTTACACGTTGTAAGTCACACACACACAGTCAACAACAACACATGACCAATGTGTCACCGTCTTCCCTGGAGTCATTTTTGGGCGTATAAGTAACCACCACATATATCTTGACAGGTATTCTTCGACATGCTAATAGATGGCGAAGAACAAGAAGAGAAAGATTATGACGATGACAAGGAGATGGAGCTTGGTAAGTGTTAATTTTAAGCAAAACTTGGTATTGGTGATGCGGGCTGGTCTTCGGAAGCCCCACGCCAAAACGAATATTTGGCGTTCGGGTGGGAAAATCATTTCCTTTGCCACCATCGTCGTCACTTCAGCCAAAAGTCTATTGCTGGACATGGCCTCCATCATGGACCTCCATCTGGAGGTTCTGTGGTTCTCGCATCGTGTCTTGAAACGATAGGCTTTGGACCAGTGCCTTGTCACTGATGATCTATGGCACTAAATGTGATCGCGCACAATGGAACTTATTAGAAGGCTTAAAGGTCAGCCAAAGGCCACGGAGAGAGCTACATTTGGTGCTTCCCTGCGTGATGGAATCAAAAATGAAGAGATTGCAGGAGAACAGACATAACTAGGTAGGTCCAACTTCGAGAAAGAGGTGTCTCGGCGAATCCAGCTCGGTTGGGCAGCGTTCGGGAAGCTACGCTACATCTTCTCGTCGTCCAAGATACCACAGTGTCTCAAGACTAAAGTCTTTGACCAGTGTGTGTTGCCAGTGATGACTTACGGAACTAAAACGTGGTCGCTCACAATGGGCCTCATACGAAGGCTCAGAGTCACACAAAGGGCAATGGAAAGAGCTATGCTAGGAGTTTCTCTGCGTGATCGAATCAGAAATGAGGAGATCCGCAGAAGAACCAAAGTCACCGACATAGCTCTGCGAGTCGCTAAACTTAAGTGGCAGTGGGCAGGGCACATTGCTCGTAGAACCGATGGCCGATGGGGCAGCAAGGTTCTGGAGTGGCGGCCACGTACTGGAAGACGCAGCGTAGGGAGACCCCCAACAAGGTGGACCCATGACCTGGTGAAGGTCGCGGGAAGCCGATGGATGCGGGCAGCACAAGACCGGTCATCGTGGAAAGCCTTGGGGGAGGCCTTTGTCCAGCAGTGGACATCTATAGGCTGAGGAAGAAGAAGAAGACATAACCCAAAGAATTGCCAAACTTAAGAGATAATGCGACAAACTTACAGATAGCCCAAGAGGCCAAAAACTTCTGTTTTATGTTATAAACTAGTGCTTGACTGCGATCACGCCTGTTGGTAAGCAGTGATGCAATCGTTGATGGCAAAGCGCACTAGTTTATTAACAGAATATTCAGTCTAGCCTTGACGACACTTTAATTGTAGTCAGACGGGAAACAACGAGATACCATCAACGATTGTAACACTGCTTTGCATAAAGCGGGATCGTGGTCAAGCAATCCATACTAATATTATAAATGCGAAAGTAACTCTGTCTGTCTGTCTGTTACGCTTTCCCGCCTAAACCTCTCAACCGATTTTGATGAAATTTGGCACAGACAATCTTTGGACCCTGAGAAAAAAACATAGGCTGCCTGTTATCCCGGAAAAAATTGATATTCCCGAGGGAAATCTAAAAAGCGCGATATAACCGAAATATACGCGGGCGAAGCCGCGGGCGGAAAGCTAGTAGTTTATAATGATAAAAAAAACCGGCCAAGTGCGTGTCGGACTCACGCACAAAGGGTTCCGTACCATTGATTTATGAAATTAAAGGATTTAAGTTATTTCTATGAAAATATTATAATAAAATATTCTATTTTAAAAACCTCGATATCATTTTTGAAGACCTATCCATAAATACCCAACACGTATATGTTAGATGAAAAAAAAAATTTGGGTTTCAGTTCTAAGTACGGGGAGTCCCCAATAGTTATATTTATTTTTTAATTTTTGCATCAAATTCTTAATGCGGTTCACAGAATACATCTACCTACCAAGTTTCAACACTATAGCTCTTATGCGCTATGGCCCCAATAAGCTTGCATAACATATCTCGGCCTTAGAAGCATTAGGTCGTATACACAATATTAATAGTTTCGGAAAAAAATCGGCTGTGACATACGGACGGACAGACAGACAGACATGACGAATCTATAAGGGTTCCGTTTTTTGCCATTTGGCTACGGAACCCTAAAAAAGAAAGCCAGATTGCTGTTCCAAAATCCCTGCGGCAGTCTTACCGTCCGATTACAATTTACATAAGTGTCTTCAAGGCTAGAGCGAATAGGCTCTTCATAAACTTGTGTGCTTTAACATCAACAATTGCATCACTGCGTACCATCAGGCGGGATTGCTATTAAAGACTTTTTTTTTAATAATTATAAACTAGCGCTTGATTGCAATCCCGCCTGATGATAAGCAGTGATGCAATCGTTGATGGTAAAGGGCGCTAGTTTATTAAGCCCATTCACTTAAAAAAACTTAGTGAATAGGAAGGAAGACGGTAGTTGAAGGAGGTGATGCAACGTTAAACCCAACAACACGATCAACGATGCTGCGCCAGAGGGAGATTGATCTGGAGACCCTCCACGACCAAACTCCCGACACAACAACATTTGACGCATCGTACCCGGCACACATCGCAACACAACTGCTCAGATCCGTCCTCCGTACGACTTCACCAGACATCATGCCGGAACACGACGAATCGCTTGGCGGCAGACTTTGTCTAGTGGGTGGTAACTTCTGCCCGCCCACTAGTATGTAACATTATGATCCAACACACGATCCACCACCGAGACATTAGAGTGACCGTGATATCTGAGCCGCCAGGGAATCAGTAGATGCTTCTAACTATATTCAGATATTCAGATATTTATTTATTCATGTTAATACGGCTTCCAAAAGCCAATTACATTAACATACATACAAAATTAAATAACACAAATAGGTACATAATGAAATTCAAATAATAATATAAATCAAAATATAAACAGAAAAAAAAAGACAAATCAGAGGAACAATAAAAACGGGAATAAAATAAAATCTAAAAATTAAAACAGTAAACGAACTAATTCTTTTCTTTTTCGCAGAACGCTAAGCAAGCGCGCATTAAAATTTTAAATTCATCCGCGAATATATCACAGTTCGGGTTAGCTTCCACGAGGCTATTCAGCGCGGAAAGAACGCGAGGTATAGAGGATGACGCACGGGCTACCGTGCGACATGTAGGCACAGCTGGCAGACGGTGTCTGCGGCCACGGAGATAGTTACCAGGAACGTGTAGACGAATCAGCTCATTGAGGAGATCACTGGCATCTGTTGTCCCTCTACATATTTTTTTTTTATACTCTTTCGGTCTTAGTTTTTCGTTACAAAAGTTTCACTTCCCATCTATCTTCTCTCTAGGAAACGCAGCAGAAACCTACATGATGAGAGTACGCGACATCTCAGAATCTGTCACCAAAGTCAAAGACAATATATCAACCGCGCGCAGACTGCAGGAGCTACACTCAGCGCACGAGGCGAGAGACAGGAATCTCGCCGAGGATATGTGTGACAGGTAAGAGAGGTGACAACGCTACAGACTGCAGGAGTTAAATTCATCATCATCATCATCTGGGGTCCGCTTTACCAGTCTAACTGGTAATTTTGGCTAAACTTCGATATTTTCCGTGAAGCGACTGCCGTCTGATTTCCACAACCCGAAGGCGATATCGAAGCATTGCTGTTAGACCAATTGTTGGACTTTTGAGGGCTCCAACAACCTGTAACGACTGCCATTAGAAGTTCGTATGGCAACCGGAACTAACGGCTTAACGTGCTTTAAGAGGCATGACCAGACCAGTGTAAATATTCATATTCATGCATGCAAATATTTGCTCTGCGCGGGGACTCACAGAGGGCTATCTGTTATGCCTTTTGTGTGGAAGTGTTTGTTAAGCGAGCAGTATCCTTTGATGGGCCCTAAGCTGTCACCATTTGCAGCCCTTTCCTGTTCAGGTCGTTTGGTTAGCTTGGGATAGCATGGCTTTCTTGGACTGCCTGTAGCCCGGTGACGAGGACCACCAATACTTTGCTTGCCTAGTGGTTAAAATACCAGCCTCTCGAGTATGAGTGTGCGGGCGATTCTAGATCATGCAAGTACCAATATAACTTTTACAAGTTATATGTACTTTCTAAGTTCATCTTGGACACCAATGACTGATTACAAGGTGAAGGAAAACATCTTGAGGAAACCTGGACTTTAAGTCTGAAATCGCCAACCCGCATTGAGCAAGCGTGGTGATTACGCTCAATCCTTCTTTAGTCGTCCTCCGTGGCGCAGCGGTCAACACGCCTGCCTGCGACGTGGAGGCCCCGGGTTCGATCCCTGGCTAGGTCATGATGGAAATCGATCCTTTCCTGATTGGCCTGGATCTTGGATGTTTATCTATATATGTATCTATTATAAATATAGTATCGTTGAGTTAGTATCCCATAACACAAGTCTCGAACTTACTTTGGGGCTAGCTCAATCTGTGTGATTTTTCCATATATATTTATTTATTTATCCTCTGTATGAGAGGAGGTCTGTGCCCAGCAGTGGGACGATGATGAGTGTGCTTCTGAAGCCATCTGCGGGGTTGATAACACCGACGTGCTGGATGCCCGAAGTAAGGAATTGTTAATGAGGTAATTAATATGGAATTATCTTTTTGTTTCAGAGTATTAAAATGGTCAATAGGCCATGTGCTTTTGATGTTGTTAGTTGGACTTACTCAGGTGAGACCTAGTTTATTGGTTTACGGTTTCTGAATTGAGAATTCGTTAATTATTAATGTTATATTATTGCTAATTGTTAATTGAAAATCAACATGTTTTATTATCTGTATTCTGCCAACATTTGTAAACGTCAACCAGACTGCCAGGATAAAAGGGCTAAGTATCAAGTTCAAAAAAACGTCACCTGTTAAGCGTGACACCTGTGAAAAATTATACTTTCGACATGGGGTCGTCATCATGGTCGCTCGGGGAGAGCTCTGTTTCATAATATACATTCATTATTAAATCACTAGAATAATAAGTGAAATCATTCAGTAATGTAAGAATAGTCACAATAAACGTCAAGTAAGTTATCAAGAAGTTTTTCATTAAATCACCGGTTAACCAACACGCCACCATTATCATACAACACTAATCCTTGAATTTAAAATTAACCACTGTCTTGTATTTAACATTTTGAATTTTCAATTCTGAAACTGAGTTTTTTTTTTTTTTTGACAACCCTATTAATATTCAAATTTAAATTCAATAAAATTATTTCAGATAAATTATATAAATATCCATATAATGTAAGGAAAAGTAAAGCTTAGCCTAATGTTAGTAATCCATACTAATATTATAAATGCGAAAGTAACTCTGTCTGTTACGCTTTCCCGCCTAAACCTCTCAACCGATTTTGATAAAATTTCGCACAGATAATCTTTAGACCCTGAGAAAGAACATAGGCTATATCTAAGGCTCATCTAGGCTAAATCTAAAAAGCGCGATATAACCGACCTCCACGCGGGCGAAGCCGCGGGCGGAAAGCTAGTAAATTATATGAGAGATTTTTCAAGGGATATACAATATGTAAAGAAAACCCTGTCCGATCCGTGAAGGTATTGTTAGGTATTGATAACTGATTCTACTCTTGTCCACAAAGCCGGCCTAAACTTAAAAAAAGACTTCCCCTAAAAAAAAATATTATTTCGAAAAAAAAAGGGAAAATATCGCTTATAATAATACCGTCAAAATGGTGTTGTCACTTTTTTAAAAAATTACCAAGTTTCGGGGAAGTTGGAATTAATTCGCGGGAAAAAAAAGTTTATTTCAAAATTCATTAATATTGTTGCCATGATGATTACGTAAAATTTTATATCATATTTAGTCATGTGTTTACCTAACCTTTATTATCCTTATGGGTCGGAAGGGGTTTTCTTTACATATTGTATAATTTTTATTCAAGCATAAAACGACATCTGACAGTTTTTAGTAAAGAAGAACTATCAAAACGATTAAATTATTTTTCCTAGACAATTATCGAGCTTTAGAAAATACACCTCTAAATCTTCTGTGTTCACATCTTCCTCGTCTAAACCTTTTATGAGGAGCTCTTCTGGAAAATTACATGCTTTTATACTCGTCAATTTGAGCCTTGCGTATTACATAATTTAAGATTTCTATTACTGTATCTAATATCGAAATCGTAATTTATTCAAATTAGGCTGAGAATAGGCTCTAAGTCACTCAAAGGGCAATGGAGAGGGCTATGCTTCTGGTTTCACTGCGCGATCGAATCAGGAATGAGAAGATCCGCAGAAGAACGAGAGTAACCGACATAGCCCGAAGAATTGCAACACTAAAGTGGCAGTGGGCTGGACACATTGCCCGATGGGGCCGACGGGTTCTCCAGTGGCAACCACGCACCGGAAGATGTAGCGTAGGTGCCTACCCGACAAGGTGGACCGACGACCTGATGAAGGTCGCGGGAAACGGCTGGATGCGGGAGGCGCAGGACCGGTAGTCGTGGAGAACCTTGGGGGAGGCGTATGTCCAGAAGTGGACGTCTTCCGGCTGAAATGATGAGGCTGAGAATCAGCACTTTTTGAACTGTATACAATAACATGTAACATGATTTTGATAACAGATGGCGCCACATGTCATGTGATGCCAGTCTAATATATTAATTGTCCATTTTCAGGTAATATTTGTAAAAAGTTTATTTGAAGACGGAAGAAATTATAGAAAATTAGTTCCTGGATTCTCATCGCGCTGAGTCGGTGTGCTGCTGATGTCGTCACAACAATATCACAAAATATTGTTATTTTAGTTGTTAGAAACAATTTGAAAGGCTAAAGTCAATTTTAATATAGCCTTAGTTTAAATAGAAATTGGCATCGATTACTTTTTTCACGAACTAGACTAAATAAAGGGTGTATCTGACATCGACGCACAAACGAGTACTATGGATCCAGTACATGATTCTGAACCCCCCAGTGGTGGAATTTTGTCGTCGGCTTTTTCATGATTAAAAAAAAAATATGTAGTTTTTTTTTCACATCAGACCGTTCACACTTGCTATACTTTTATAACCCAATAATATTTTGAAGTAAAAATTAAATAATTCGCTAATTACATAAAAAAGCGCAATGAAAACAAAACCCGAAAAACTATCTTATCAGCTGATTTAATAGAGTTCACATCAGGGATCAATGTCATACCTACAAACCCGCACGGAGGCACGCTTGCAACGTTCAAAAGCCGAGCCGACATTCTTTTTAAGCACTGTGTATTCTGTAACCGTTCATTAACGACATAAATGACTATCATAATTTTATTAGTGTCATGAGGTCTAGCCTTTTCGCGAAGTTTGCGTTACGATGTCAGATACACCCTGTATAAATTTTTTTTTTTTTTATCCATACTAATATTATAAATGCGAAAGTAACTTTGTCTGTCTATCTGTCTGTCTATCTGTTACGCTTTCCCGCTTAAACCTCTCAACTAAAGATGGGCGGGTGGGTAAAAAATGGGTAGGTAAAAATTGGTAAAAAAGGGTAGAATAGGTAAAAATTAAAAAATACCCATTTTTACCGGGTATTTATAATAAATACCGGGTATAAAATGAATTGTTATTTAATTGGCTTCGTCATCAATACTACGATCAGGTACTGGAGTGCTTTGGGGTCCTACCACCATCTTTGGGACCCAAGTTAACCCCACCTGCTGACGGTGCACCCGCTGACTTACGGATAGGGTGCTGACGCCAGTTTTCCCTTCGGAGCTGAGTGGTCTGACAACAGTCGCACTCGTAAAAGCTAAACAAGCCAGACTATTATGCATAGGAAAGGAAGAAATGCACGTGACACAGTTAGGGCGCCGCCGCAAACGGCGCGCAGGAGCTACGCCCGACTCCTGTGACCTGTGGGCTAGGTCTAACGTGTCAGAGGCGGATACGGCTGAAGAAGCGAGCCAAAACCAGGAAAATCCGTTGTGCTTTTCCTGGTGTGGTGACGCCGAAAGTATGTTGTTCTGGATCCAGCTCGAAGGACAGTTTCACGGGATACCGTTATCCCAGTGAGTGGTTCTGGGTGGTGATTTGAACAGTCATGTGGGTGAGAAGAGTGTCGGGTTACGGGTGTCGGGTACGGCGGCCGCACCGCAGAAGGAAACAACATTCTCCAAACGTGTGCAGCCGCTAACCTTGCAATCGTGAACACCTACTTCAAAAAGAAGCAGGAGCACATTGTCACCTTTCGCAGCGGGCGAAGCGCTACCCGAATAGACTTTCTACCAATTAGGAGACACCACATCGGCAAAGCAGCCAACTGCAAAGTCATAGCCGGTGAGAGTCTCACTGGACAATACCGCCTCCTTGTCATAGATCTCTGCGTAACGGCCCATCGTAGACGTGTAGAGCACTGCCGGCACCTGATTTGGTGGCGGCTGCTTGATGAAATAAGTCCTAGGAGTTCGCATCGGTTATTAGAGACAAGTGCGCTGGACCGATGAAGAATATGTCCAAGACCATTGGGGCAGGATCCAGGCAGCTATTATTGGGGCGGCGCGGGTGGTGCTCGGAGTCTCTAAGGGCGGCCGCAAACGTGAAAAGGAGACCTGGTGGTGGGACGACACAGTCCAGAGGAAGACTAGGGTGAAGAAAGCCCTCTTTAAAACGTGGCATCCAGATCGTGACGCATATAAGGTTGTCAAACGTGCCACTAAAAGAGTTGTAGCCAGAGCCAGACCACTTGCAAGCGCTTTACGAGAAGTAGGAATCATTTGAGGGGCAAAAGATCTTTTCCAAATTGGCATGTTCCAGGGTCAAAGCGGCATATCGGCGGATATATCCAAGTGCCGTTGTGTAAAAGACCCTACTGGCAACCTGCTATGCAAAGGCCTCACGGTGAAGGAGAAATGGCGCTTCTACTTCCACGAGCTGCTGAATAAGCAGCACCAAGAGGTGCAGACACCGAAATTCATACCAAATCTTGAATTAGTGCCCCCGATAACGCCCGAGGAAGTCCAAACGACTTTTCGGCAAATCAGAAAGCTGTCGGAACTGACGGAGTCCCCATTGAGGCCTGGAAGGCGATGGGTCCTCGCGATGCGGGCATGTTAACTAACCTTCTGAACCGCGTGTTCCTGATCGGCAAAATTTCAAGCCAATGGGGACTGAGTATTATTACTCCAGTCTTCAAAGGCAAGGGCTCGGTACACACCCTGAAGAATTTTGAGAGGATTATAGACTCTCAGATTCGGCAGGAGTATGCTGTCTTGGGAGTGTCAATATGGGTTTCGTCCAGGGTACGGAACCATGGATTCTATATTAACACTAAGGTTCACCATGAAGAGATACAGATTGAAGACCACGCCTCTATATAATGCTCTTTCTATGTAGAAAGAGCATATGCAGTCCCCATACAGGCCTCAGCATCCATGATCCACCTCCCTGGTTGCTCATGTATGCTGAGGCGATATCCTCACTGTGACTGTCCCCTGTCCGCATCGCGCTGGCTGACCCGGACAGTTGGAGCGGCGTGTGAATTAGGCGGCTGACCTGTCCCACCGGACCGGACCCACAGTGGCGGGCCAGCATCAATGGAGGATTGCGGAAGCAGTTTTCGTTCTCGCAACCCCCCGGTGTAGGTGTGAGATGAAACACTGGGGTGGTTTTCAATCATTAAGATTCCGACAGACCCGTCGCCCGCCCCAGGGCGGCGGACATCGCATGAGGATGTTCCACCCCGGAAACAAAAAAAAAAAGGATTTCGGGGCGGCGCCGGCAGCGGCGCGGGAGCCGGGCGGGCATCGAAGACCCGTTCTCGAAACTAGCGGGCAGATCGCGCGTCACTATAGCCGCGTAGTATTGTGTTCACGATTGTGTCGACGAGATATTAGTTTTTATTCGCGAAAGAAATGTTTGAACAATGGCGGCAACAGCTTTTTCATTCAAATTTATTCCTAACGCTCGATCACCGCTTGACTTTAAGTACACCGCTCGCTGCCCGCCCGCTGCCCGCAAGATTCGAGCGCAAGAAGTACACCGCTCGCTGCCCGCCACCGCCCCGCTGAGCCGCGCCGCTGTTTTCGAGAACCAGTCCGTTTGATTTAACGCATAAGATCCTGCCGCTCACTCGCCGCCACCGCCGCCGCAACGCTGCCCGCAAGATTCGAGGCAGAGGCCTAAAAAGAAACCGTGGCCCTGGCGCACAGGCACACACAGGCACAGGCCTAGAGCGGGAGAGGTCATTTGACGATTTCTCATCCAGAACAAAAAAATGGTAGTAGGCTATTTGACAGTATTCATTTTTTTGGGATTTTTTGCTTTAATTGCATAAAATGAGGGTTCTTTATGTCATTTACACGAGTTTTAATAAAAAATGCAATAAATGAGTTTGAGTTTGAAAATAATAACAATTAATACATACAAAACACAAAAATATGTTTAGCTTTTCGTTTCTCGCGCCACACATTGTGAAACGATCCGGATTGGCTAATGTCGCGATGACGTCATACGCGCCTCAACGCTTGTTTTCGGCAAACTTATAAACTGTTTTTTGGGGGGTTTTTATCGATTTATTTGTACAAACCGGTACAGCACACCACTTGTAAACCATTTTATTAGATAACAACAACAAACAATAAATAAAAACAAACACCACTGAGAACCGAAAACCGTTTGTGACGTCAATTACAAAGCTCGACGCCATATTGCTGAATAAATCGTTTTCGCGGCTTATTTGAATTTTGAATTTTTATTTACATATTTCTTACGAAATACGTATTTAAAATAAAAAAAAATACTTTCGGTGAACTTCTTAACCGCAACCAAGTAATTCGAGATAAAAATTATAAATCTGTCAAATAGCCTGTTCCGTAGTGGCAGCCCGTGTAATTCAGATTTTGTCGAGTTTTTTGCAATTTACTGGTCAGTGTCAGGTTGTAACTTGATCAAATTATGATCTGCGATAATAATAACGATGTAACTACGGATCTACCCTAAATTAAACTGATTATAATTTTTACCCGGTAAAAATTAAAATTGGGTGGGTAAAAATAGGTATAAATGGGTATTTACCCATAGTTCGGGTTTTTACCGGGTAAATGCCCATCTCTACTCTCAACCGATTTTAAAGAAATTTGGCATAGACAATCTTTAGACCCTGAGAAAGAACATAGGCTACCTTTTATCCCGGAAAAATTTGATGGAAATCTAAAAAGCGCGATATAACCGAACTCCACGCGGGCGAAGCCGCGGGCGGAAAGCTAGTATATTATAAACTAGCGCTTGACCGCAATCCCGCCTGTTGGTAAGCAGTGACGCAATCGTTGATTACTACACCCCCAGGTGATGTTTCGTGATTTTTTTTACGGACCTCCCCCCTCCCCCCTTCGAGCCTCGCATGATTAATGGACAGCCCCCAAGAAGTCTCAACTTTCTATGGAATATCTTAATTTGGTTGGAGTAAACTAAACTTTATCTTGTGTCAGTGCATCCTTTATATTTCACTAGCTTTCCGCCCGCGGCTTCGCCCGCGTAGAGTTCGGTTATATCGCGCTTTTTGGATTTCCCTCGGGAATATCAATTTTTTCCGGGATAAAAGGTAGTCTAAACCTTCCTTAAGAATCACTCTATCTATTAAAAAAAACCGCGTCAAAATCCGTTGCGTAGTTTTAAAGATCTAAGCATACATACGGACATACAGCGAAAGCGACTTTGTTTTATACTATGTATTGATTGATTAAGAAAAGGACAGAAGATAATATGTTAGTTTAGATCTGTCATCCGTCCTGTCATTTAACCTCAATTTAGTCCGCGCTTCACGTAAATTGGTTTATTTTTGGTTGCCATATTTATAATCGCGTCTAAACTGTCTATGGGAAAGATAAGAAAAGAAAAGGATGGAAGATAGGATAAAGAGTTAGGTTAAAGATAACATTTTAGTTTAATTCTGTCAAATTAAGAGAATATCTTAATTTGACAGGATTAAACACATTTGGCGCATCGTACCCGGCACACATCGCAACACAACTGTTCAGACTCCTCCTCCGTACGGCTTCACCAGACATCATGCCGGAACACGACGAATCGCTTGGCGGCAAGACTTTGTCTGGTGGGTGGTAACTTCTGCCGGCAGCCGATGTTATGGCCTACCGCCGAGAAAATGCACTCTTTTAACTCCGATCAACTAGTTATTCCGAATGCAACTCAATTGTGACATGTTCCCATGAAATCAACTAGTTGTTCGGATGCGAAAGTTGTAATTATGATAAACTAGCTTTCCGCCCGCGGCTTCGCCCGCGTGGAATTCGGTTATATCGCGTTTTTTAGATTCCCCTCCGGAATAAAACTAATTAAATGACGATTGATCAGTTAGAAAACGTATGTATGTGAAAAAGAAAAGGGCTGTTTTTAGGGTTTTCCCGGCAATTATTCGATTTTTTAGCCGTAAGAACCATCCTTGGACTTTAACGAACATTTAAAAAAAAGAATTGGCCAAATTGGTCCAGGCGTTGTTGAGTTATGCGCTTACCAACACATTTTGCGATTCATTTTTATATATATAGATTTTATATATATAGATAATATGCATTTTTAACATTGATAAAATATTAAACTAAGGTAGATAAGTCACTAGCGCACTGAAAATGAAGCGTACAAAAGGAGGTAAGTCCAGTATCTCGCTTTAGTCACTCTCGATACACTCGTAAAAATAAAGGATAAACACTAACAGCGCAAAAGACAAACACTAGCCATCTTTTTCTTCTCTATGCTTTAGATTGCGCCCCATCTCATTCACACTGTACCAACGTGTGAAATGTACGCAGAATAAAAAATTTGCATGTGTGTGCTGTTGCTCCGATCGGCACATTTATTTTGGTTAATTTGTTAGAGCATATCATATCTGTTTAATATTATATCAATGATTTTTAAAAACTTTCTTTCCTGACCAACGAAATTGTTGTTTCGTTAGGAAACAAAAATGGTTGATCCGTTCTAGTTGATCGGTTCAGTTGGTCGGAGTGGAAATCCTCTCTAAACGGTGTTTAGACAATGCAACTTTTATTGGTGCTTCAACTTAATTGAAGCCATAGGCAATTAAATTGCACCATGTAAACCAGTCTTAAAAAATAATAGAGGGCCGAGATTCCCTTATTCACGAACTAATTTTAAATCCAGTACTTCTTTTTTAATTAAGAAAAGGGCAGCATATAATATTAGTAGGTATAGTCCTCACAATAGACAGTTTAGAAGTGATTAAAACATGGCGACTAAAAATACGCCAAATTACGTCACGCACTCACTAATTTGACAGGACTAAAACTAATATGAATTTAAATTTATAGTTGAGCCAAATACGATAAAGAATAGAGGTAAACAAACCGTTGCTAGGCAACGAGTAGTTTACGCCTAAAAGACAGATGTTAACAACCTTTTCTACATAGATGATTTTCATAAAAGTAATAATCCCACTTCCTACTACACTCCTCTAAACAGTTTATGTTTAGATATTTATGATTTGCATAGAACGCTTAACCGATATTAATGAAATATGACACGCATGTTCCTAATAGGCTAAATTTTTTGATACATATACAATATGTAAAGAAAACCCTGTCCGACCCATAAGGATAATAAAGGTTAGGTAAACACTTGACCAAATATAATATAAAATTTTACATAATCATCACAGTAACAATAATAATGAATTTTGAAATAATCTTTTTTTCCCGGGTATTAATTCCAATTTCCCCGAAATTTGGTAATTTTTAAAAAACTGACAACACCATTTGTGACGGAGCGAATAGCGATGCGACCACGTGCCGCATGCCCCGCCCCCCTTCACCCGCGCATACATGCGCTGGTGAAGGGGGGCGGGGCTATCGGGTTGCCTACCGCACATGCATTAAGTTACCTCGCTTTTTCGAAATAATATTTATTTTTTTGGGGGATTTTTTTTTAAGTTTAGCCCGGTTTTGTAGGCATTATTAGAATCAGTTATCGATACCTAACAATACCTTCACGGATCGGACAGGGTTTTCTTTACATATTGTATATTATAATTAGTCCATACTTTAAAGTATTACAATGCATGTGTAATGTACTTAGTTGATTTGAAAGTAATTAAATTACGCAAAATTGTATTGCTAAATGCCTCAACATAATTCATTCATTATTTTAGTGATTCTATTAAAATATTCTGCAATAGGGATTGTTAATAAATAAAAGTCGATAATCATGTAAATAACAGGAGATTTGTAAAACGTGAGTTGTGATAACCCTAAATTGGTTTGTTTACCTCCATTCTTTATGGAGCTTGGCGATGGTATAGTTTGTGAACAAGGGAATCTCTGCCATTATATTATTAATTAATTGTAAGTTACTCTTGCCAAAGCACAAATTTAGCATTTATTTGTTAGTCCGTATTTTGTACAAACGACGCACAATAATTAGGTTTAATTAAACTAAGTTAATTTGTCTTGAATTGTTGTATTATTTTCTGATCCTTATATACCACCCGAATTGAAACTTGCCACCTGGGAACTTTGGATTCGAGCTTTTTTGGATGAGAACTTTGGAGAGGCGTGCGAAGAGGATATTTGGCGTCCCAGATTTGGTTCAAAACAGTCTCCAAAGTCTGGAGCACAGGCGAAGAGTAGCCAGCCTGTCGGTGTTCTATAGTACGCATTTTAGAGTGTCTGCGGGAATCGCATGACTTGATTCCCCCCATCTCCGTTCCATCATCAGACGACCCATCGTACGGCGAGTATCCACCCTTACGTTGTTGACACCACTAAGATCCGGACGAAGCGTTTCGCCTCCTCTTATTTACCACGTACATCGAGGGACTGGAACAATTTATCTGCGGTGGTATTTCCGTCTCTTGCTAAACTTCAGCTTTCAGGCTCTTGATAAACTAGCGCGCTTTACCATCGACGATTGCATCACTGCTTATCATCAGGCGTTCAAGCACTAGCTTAAAATATAAAAAAATAGCTAAACCGAAGCAAAATTCTCGTTATTTCAAAAACCGTTCTTTTTTTTTATAAATTATAAACTAGCGCTTGACCGCAATCCCGCCTGATGGTAAGCAGTGACGCAATCGTTAATGGTAAAGCGCACTAGTTTACTATGAGCCTATTCACTCTAACCTTGAAGACACCCAAATTGTAGTCCAACGGAAACACCGCCGCCGGCAAATTGTTCCAGTCCCTCGATGTACGCGGTATAAAGGAGGAGGCGAGGTGTGTGTGTATGTCCGCAATGACATCTGTTGCCGACGCCTCCGTCACCTCGAACACACTCACTTCTCGTCCCTATGGCTGTTGGTTGACACTGGTGTGGACAAAATTGTTTACACCTGTGTCTACCGATCGCACAGCGGTGATCAGGAGACAACTCGATTATTTGACCACCTCAGTGAGGCTGCTGACAATGCGCTGCACCAGGACTGGCTTTTCCCGTACCAGAGGACCGACCACGCTGGGAGAGGCGCGAAATTTCGCGCTTTCAATGGGTCTCCCAGCTGGTAGAGCAAGCGACTAGGGTGCCTGATGTAGTTGGTCATACTGCCAATTGTTTGGACCTTCTGCTGACCACTGATCCGGACAGATGTGTTGTAACAGTTTCCTCACCGTTGGGAACTTCAGACCACTGTCTGGTGAAGTCTGTATCGTCCTTCTCCCCACCAGATCACGACTCTCGTGGTGAACGGCGAATGTGGCGATACAGGTCAGCGGATTGGGATGAGATTCGCCACTTCTTTGCGTCTTATCCTTGGCAGCAGGTCTGCTTCTCTTCTGACGATCCGTCGAGCTGTGCGGACGCTATAACCGATGTGGTGCGTATCAATGCAAGCTATGGAGTATTTTATCCCATTCAATGACGTGCCCGTCGGTGGCTCGGCTCGCCCATGGTTCAATGCCGATTGTGTCCAAGCCGAACAGCGTAAGGACACGGCATTTCTCGCCTGGGTTGACGCTCGTGACCGCGGAGCTCCGGATCTAAGCTCAAAGAAAAAGAAGGCTTTAACCGTGCTGCCAAGTCCTACAAAAAGGCGCTCAAGAAGGCTCGCTTCGACCGCATTTCCCATATTGGCAACAAGTTATCTGCGCAGCCATCCGGTAGTAGATCTTTATGGTCCCTTGCCAAATTGGTTGAGGCGGACTTCTGTCGGCCCTCACTGCCTCCGCTGGTTAGGCTTGATGGAACACTGGCTCATACGGCGAGAGAGAAAGCAGGTCTCTTTGCACCTCTTTTTGCCCATAATTCGCGTCTTGATACTGGCAGTGCTACTCCACCTAATTTACCTCATTGCGGAGATTCAATGCCTGAGGTTCGCATTAGGAACAAGGAGGTTCTGAGAGTAGGTACTGTGTCGTCTGGACGTGAATAAGGCTAGTGGTCCAGATGGTATACCAGCAATTTTTCTCAAAGCAAGTGCGCCCGAGTTGTCTCCTGTATTGACGCGCTTGTATCGCCTCTCATTTAGGACTGGTATAGTGCCCAAGTCCTGGAAGCTTGCTAACATGCTGCCGGTATCCAAAAAGGGTAGTCGTGCCGATCCTACCAACTATCTATCTTGCAAAATTGCTATCTACTTTGCAAAATTATGGAGCGTGTATTGAACTCGCGCCTCTTGGCATACCTGGAAGGTAACGATCTCCTCAGTGACCGACAGTACGGGTTTCGCCGCAATCGGTCAACTGGGGACCTACTAGTGTATACCACTCACTTGTGGGGCGAGGCCGTTGAGAAGAATGGGGAAGCGATAGCTGTCTCCCTTGATGTCTCGAAGGCCTTCGACCGTGTATGGCACGCTGGCCTTTTGAGTAAGCTTCCAGCGTACCGCATTTCCCCTAGCCTGACTGGCTGGGTAAAAGACTTCCTGACTGAACGGTTTTGATGTGTTTTTTTATATGCTCCGCTCCTATTAGTCGCAACGTGATGTTATATAGCCTAAAGCCTTCTTGGTAATGGGCTATCCAACGCAAAAAGAATTTTCCACATCGGACCAGTATTTCCTGAGATTATCGCGTTCAAACTCTTCAGCTTTATATATTAGTATAGATAAGTTATAGTATAGGTTAGAACTGTGCGAAACAAGTTGAACAATCGCAGTTGGGGGACTGTTCTATGAAACACTTATTTATCTAGCTAAGAGGTCCCCCAACTCTGATTGTTCAACTTGTTTCTGCCTTTTCAGTTCGTTAGATTTTTATGCAGGCCGGTTTTCTGGTTTGTAAATAATATTTTTTGTTTTATGATGGTCCTCCCAAGGGTCTAACTTTTTTTTTTGTTTTAGATGGGAAATCATCACATGACTGACCTCACCCACTTTGGGCGGAGCGGAAGGGCGTGTCAGACTTTTACTGACTAAACCCCACCCGTGTTCCTTTTCTTGCCTGTAGGCCACGGTTTCATTTTTAACCAACCCGCAACGCTGACCCAGAAGCCACGCTGTTAGTTCTGAACCGATCGATCAGAGCTGGGAGACATGGGAAACGGCTTTTGCCCAGCAGTGGGATGTACGCAAACTGTAGTAAATAATTATACACAAATAAAATAAAAAAGACGTTTTATTTTCTTTTATACATAATATATTACAATTAATTATGCGTTATTTAATCATCATTATGATGATAAAAGCAAAAATAATATCATATGTTAATCTCATCAGCCTAGCTTTTCCCAACAACGTTATGGTCAGCTTCCAGTCTTACCGGATAACTGAATACTAGTATTACTGCCTATCTGACCTCCACAACCCAGATTTTGGGTAATACGACACTTGGTAAAACTGGTTTGTTTTTGACAGGTTTTTGAATTTCTGACTACCCGCAACTACTGTTAAATATCCACAAATGACTAACGAAACCAACGGCCTTAACGTACTTGAAGGTTGATCCACATTAAAACGAGTAACCAAAGATCTGTTAAACAATTCCATTTTCTAAATCAAAAGTGAACTTCAAAATATTTGGAAAAGTTACTAATTGGCAATAGGGCATCGACTCGCATAGAGAAACTATCAATTCAGTACATTAAGATCAAAAAGCCCCGTGTTATAATTTTTTGCGGATTACTACAAAAAAAAAAAGGGCTTTCCCCCAAAATGAGCTTTGCATTTGTACTTTCGGGTAGCTTGACCCGCTGTCGTCAGTACCTTTCTTATTGTTCGTATTACCTGCCCCTCCCCCCCATAGGTCATCGGCTGGCGACGCCCTTGTACCCAGAAGTAGCCAGTCCACTCCAAAGGCAAACGGCGCGTTGTGTCCAGGCGATGTACAAGTCAAGCCGTGTAGACAGGTCTCAATCGAACACAGCATACTTCTGTATAGGCCCCTGCTCTGACCTGGGAACCTCATGGAAGTTGACCAGGTGTCTTCTGACATGGTCCGGACATTTGTAGATCTTCGGGCAGCGTGGGCAGATGTACCTGAGCCAATAGGAACGAGTGGTTACAATAGGGATGTTTCCTGGGTAAAAAAATTGATTCTATTTAGTCCGTCATTCAGATTATAGAAAAATATTGGATACGTATATTTTGTTTTATCAAATCAATAAAAATTGACAAATATAAAAGGCATCAAAGATCAGGAGTGGTGGCTGGTGAAGTCACTGGTCGCTCACAAGTGTAGCGTGCAGTGACGTCACATGAGTTTTCAACGCACTGTGTCGTCTTCATTTTTTGTTTATATGAAAAAAGAAAAAATACGTGTCTAGTATTTTATGTAAATCCGAATGACGGACACATTGGTTTTTTTTTTAAGTCAAATATTTTATTTTAACCCATACATATAAATAAAATTGGAATTTCTGTTTGTAATCCATACTAATCCATACTAATATTATAAATAGGAAAGTAACTCTGTCTGTCTGTCTGTCGGTCTGTCTGTCTGTCTGTCTGTCTGTCTGTTACGCTTTCCCGCTTAAACCTCTCAACCGATTTTGATGAAATTTGGCACAGACAATCTTTAGATCCTGAGAAAGAACATAGGCTACCTTTTATCCCGGAAAAAATTGATATTCCCGAGGGAAATCTAAAAAGCGCGATATAACCGAACTTCACGCGGGCGAAGCCGCGGGCGGAAAGCTAGTATAGAAATAACCGTGTTTTACCATCTTCTTCTTTTCATCCTATAGAGATACTGGACACTACTGGACAAAGGCCTCCCCCAAGGCTTTCATTCCATTGAGGGGCATTTCTATAATCCCCACGCTTGTCGTGGGGTTGGGGATCGCAGTAATTTGATATTCCACAGGAGAAGCGCTGCTGCCCGCTTCCCTGGTGAGAGTTCCCTTAGTCGCCTCTTACGACACCCACCAGAGGATAAGGGTTGGTACTATTTTAAGCCCAGTACCACACAGGTCAAAAGCATTAGGTTGCATGTATTTTGTAACCTCAGAACTCATAAGGTGATTCGCAAAATTCGTATAAGGGTATGTATATCGCCTGGAACACGGAGTAAAACGAAAAAAAAAACATATTTATGCGAATTATTTATGTACTTTTATTAAATTACATACACAAACAATTCACAAAAACCGGCCAAGTGCGAGTCGGACTCGCGTAAGAAGGGTTCCGTACCATTATCTTTAAAAACGGCAAAAAAATTACGTTTGCTGTATGGGAGCCCTTCAATATTTATTTTAATTTAATTTTTAATTGTATAGATAGATAGAGAGAGAGAGAGAGAGACATCGTCAAACCGACCAATCGGCTAACAGCATGGGCTTACCTCGCCCCGCGCTCCTCTCGCCTCTGTCACCCCACCCGCTACAACCAAATACTCTGTGAATATTTCAAGTGTCTATCTATTTCCGTTATTAATATGGAGAAAAAAAAAATCACGTTTATTGTATGGAAGTCCCCATAAATATTTTATTTTTACTATTTCTTGTTATAGCGGCAACAGAAAAATTTAATCTCTGAAAATTTCAACTGTTGAGCTATTACGGTTCATGAGATACAGCCTGGTGACAGGCCGACAGACGGACCTGGTGAAGTCTCATGAATACGGTTCCGTTTTACCTTTTAGGTACGGAACCCTAAAAATGAAGGTAGGGTGATGTTAAATAAGACTCGACCGTCGGGTAGAAACTTCTTTATTACACTGGCTCAACAAAGCGTACGCGCATGACACGCAGGTCACACATCTATATCTATAGCTACTGCTAACTAACCTAACATCCCTCCACCATATATTACAAACTAAAATGTTAAAACTAGAAGAATTTCCTGTAATCTACTCTAGTAATATCTCGAAGTTTTGGACGAACTTCCGTATCTGTTCCTGTTCGTAGATCAGGCTTTGGGTCAGCTGCCTGAGCTCCTAGGTCAGTTGTTGGCTCTCTGGTGAGTTCTCTTGACTCAGTGCTTGCCTCGCTGCTCTCTACCTCTTCCCCCGGTGAGTCGCGTTGCTGATCCGGTAAATGAGCTCTTTGTGGTGAAAATTGATCTCTGTCTGTCATAGAGTCCGTGAGCGCCCAGTCCATGTCATTGCTCTGCTGTGGTTCGTTTGATTTCAGTAAATATATTTGGTTTTTGTGCTTTTTTATTATGATGTTTTTTTCTGGTATATATATATCGTATAAACTTTTGCCAATCTTATTTATAACTGTTCCTCGAATCCATTTGTTATTGTTACTTCCCTTAAGCAATACAGCATCATTTATTTCTAACTGAATGTTTCTACTACCTTTATAGTATTTAGCTTGTATGGATTGCTTTTCGCGCACTTTAGTTTGTAATTCTTGTGTCAGTAATGACGACGATGCCGATATCTTAAGTGCGTTCGCCGCCTCCGAGGTGTCTAATAAATCAAACCTGCAACGCAATTTACGTCCGAACATTAATTCGGCCGGCGAGCTGTCTGTCGTCGTATGTTTTGAGTTCCTATATCTGAATAAGAATTCTGAAAGGTGTGCCTTAATTTTGTTTTTGGGGGTGCTCTGTGCTACTAACCCTTTTAAAAACTTTTTTATTATTTTTACATATATTTCTGCTTGACCATTACTGGATGGCGAATAAGTTGGTGAAGTAATGTGTTTTATGCCATTTAAATCACAGAAATCTTTAAATATTTTGCTCGTGAACGATGTTCCATTATCGGTCACAATCGTATACATTGTTCCAAACCTAGCCATCGTTTCTTGGAGCTTTATTATTACTGCAGATGTTGAATAGTCACTGCTAAGAGAGAAACATTCTACCCATTTTGTAAATGCATCGATAATGATTAAGTACATTTCGCCTTGCCACGGACCAAAAAAATCTAAATGGACTCGGTGCCAAGGGCGCTCTGGAAAAGGCCAAGGTGTCAACGGAGCCCGTGGCGGTGTGGGCCGTAAACTTAAACATACCTCACAGTTGTTTACCTTATTTTCTATATCCTTATCTATCTGAGGCCACCAGAATCTAGATCTTGCCTCAACCTTTATTTTTAATATACCTAAATGAGGTCTATGTAGTTCGTCTAAAATTTTGTTCCGCAATGTCTTGGGTATTATTAATTTGTGTCCCCTAACCAGGCAACCAGCTTCCCTAGCTAGTTCATACCGACATTTATAAAAAGGCATTATGTTATTGTCACCTAATGCTATTTTAGGCCAACCATGTTGTACATATTGTAAAACTTGCTGTAAAATGCTGTCTTTGCTAGTCTCTAATCGAATTTCATCTAACAAAATAGGTAAATGCCCATCTGCAACAAAATTAATGAACGTCGCCTTGTCAACGTGTTCTAAGTTATTATTGTAAACAAATGAGTCATCTGAACCGACTACTACTTGACTTTTTTTCAAGAATGGTCCATTGTTACTGCTATCAGTAATAGCCCGACTAAAATAGTCGGCACAATTGTTAGCGCCGGGAATGTATTGTATTTCATAATTATAGCTAGTTAGAAACAAAGCGTATCGCTGTAACCGATTAGCGGACACTTCAGGTATGCCTTTGTCAGGATGAAATATGTACATCAGCGGTTTGTGATCGGTGCGCAATACAAACGGATTTGTAATTCCGTATAAATATTGGTGAAATCTACGAACACCAAAAACTATTGCTGTTGCCTCCCTTTGGATTTGGCTATAATTTCTTTCAGCACTGCTGAGTGACCGCGACCCATAAGCGATGGGACGTTCCACTCCATTTGGTTCTATTTGAGCTAAAACTGCACCTAACCCTGTTGGAGATGCATCCACTGTCAAAATCAACTTGTAACTCGGGTCAAAATGTGCTAGTGTTCGAGCTGAAGATAGTTCCTTCTTAATTTGATTGAAAGCAGCCTTATGGATGTCTGACCATGACCAGTCAACATTTTTTTTTAGTAAATCGTTTAAAGGACTTAATATAGACGACGCATTCGGAATGAACATTCTGTAATAATTAACAAACCCTAAAAATGATTTTAATTCTTGTACATTATTTGGGGCTTTGGTGTTAGTCATTGCTGTTACTTTGTCTGGTGATGTGTGAATCCCTTTTTTATCAATGACAAATCCTAAATAGGTCACTGAATCTTGGAACAACTTACATTTGTCTTTATTAAGGACCAAGCCAGCTCCTTGTAAACGGTGGAAAACTTGATGTAACCGTTCAGTATGTACAGTTTTTGTATTCCCCGTTATTAAGACGTCATCCAAAAGACAAAGTACCCCTTCAATACCATTCAGCAAATTTTCCATGGTTTTTTGGAAAATAGCTGGAGCATTGGCTAACCCAAAAACCAAACGCGTAAACTTAAATAGCCCCTTGTGAGTATTTATTGTGGTGTAAATTTGCGAGTCTTCATCTAACATGAGTTGAAAATAAGCACTACTCAAATCTAACTGTGAGAATTGTATGCCCCCATGTAATTTTGAAAACAATTCTTCCGTTCTTGGTAATGGATACTTATCAATGAGTAAACATTTATTTAATGAAACAGAAAAATCAGCACACAAACGAATCTCACCGTCTCTTTTTAGTACTGGAACTATTGGGCTCGCAAATTCTGAATGTTCGACAGGAATTAATACACCGGTTTCAACCAGTCTATCCAATTCGTTCTCCACCTTACGCTTTAATGAAAAAGGTACTGTTCTAGCACGAAAAAAAGTTGGTTTACTGCCCGGTTTTAAGCTAAGTTTTATTTTGTGTTTATTAAATTTACCTAAGGTTTTAGAAAACAATGCTGGATATTTGTTTTGATAGTAGTCAAGTTCCGTCAACTCAACACAATGATTGACCTTAGATAATTGTAAGCTATATAACGATAAAAAATTTCTGCCCAACAGTGCTGGTCCGGCCCCTTTTATGACATATATTTCTATATTTTTTTGTACACCCTCATACGAAATCGGAACCTTCATAACTCCTACTACGTCTAATTTTTCACCCGAGTATGCCTTTAATACCGATTTAGGCTGATTTAATAATACCTTACTAAAATATTTCTGGTATGTATCAAATGGAATGGCAGTAGCACAAGACCCACTGTCTACTTCGAAAGAAATCAAATGGCCAAATACGTCGACAGACAGCATCATAGGCTCGCCGCGGTAACTACATATATTATTACAAACTAGAATATTACCATCGTCATCACTTTCGCCATTCGAGGCTTGTAAGCAATTAACTTGTCCACTTTTTTGTTTACACATTTTTTTTAAATGACCTTTCACTCCACATTTTTTACATTTATACGAAGCAAACCGACACTTGTCCGCTGTATGATTGTTATAGCCGCACACACTACACTTTACCGACGATGTTGCAGGTCTTGCCGCTATCTTGAACACATCCGTGCTGGTTGCGGTCGGTGCTGCTGCCGTAGATGACTGTCGCGCTGCACGTTTTGCACTATTGATAGCCACTGCAATTTCCAACGCCTTGGGCAGTGTAATGGAAGCTTTTTCGTCCATGAACAATTTGTCCCGTTCCGGACCCGACAGCATCCCGATGATAAACCGATCCCGCAACATTTCGTCCATTGCTGTTCCGAATTTGCAGTCCACTGCCAGACGCCGCACCCGGGCCGCCCACTGCGTCAAATCTTCGCCAACGTCTTGCACCGCCGTATGAAAGACATATCTTTCAGCTAAAACTGACTTCTTTGGCACGAAGTGCTTATCTAGCTCTGTAGTTAGCTCTTTATAGGATATCTCCTCAACTGTCTTGGGCGCAATTACCTCACGTACCAATTTATACGCATCGTTGTTGAGTGCACTTAGAAGTACCGCCTTCCGCTGGTCATCTTCTTTTCCTTCTGATTTAATTAACAACGTATTCGCTGTTAACCACTGAGAAAGCCTTTCTTTAAAGATGCTCCAATCCTGGCCGAGCTCAAAAATAGGAACTGATCCTATAAAATGCGCCATGATATATGTTTTGTTGTACTTGAGTGGGTAACCGTAACTCGTCGCCACTGTTAAATAAGACTCGACCGTCGGGTAGAAACTTCTTTATTACACTGGCTCAACAAAGCGTACGCGCATGACACGCAGGTCACACATCTATATCTATAGCTACTGCTAACTAACCTAACAGGTGAAAACACCAAATCCTGTCAATCAATTTTTTTTTTTGTTTAAATGTACCTGGTATCTCTCGATGACGCCCTGGTCTTCCTTGGGCACCCCGTGGCTCCTGGCCAGGTGTTGCCTGACGTTGCCCGGCCGGGTGAACGTGTCCTGACATACTGGACATATGTACCTGTAATTATGCTCCCTGTGGACCTTGTATTCGTGGACTTGGAGGCGTTTCTTCGACTTCTCCCATTTTTGGCAGATGCTGCACTGTTAGGGAAAGAATTAGAAATTAAAATACATATACGATTTCTTTTTAAATTAAACTTTGCTCCACTCTAAGGCCGCTGCCTCGAATCTTGCGGGCAGCGGAGTGGCGGCGGCGGCGGCGGCGAGTTCGCGGCAGGATCTTATGCGTACAATCCAACGGACCGGTTCTCGAAAACAGCGGGGCAGTGGCGGGCAGCGAGCGGTGTACTTCTCGCGCTCGAATCTTGCGGGAAGCGAGCAGTGATCGAGCGTTAGGAATAAATTTGTATCAAAAAGATATTGCCGCCATTGTTGAGACATATCTTTCGCAGATAAAAACAAATATCTCGTCGACACAATCGTGAACACAACACTACGTGGCTATAGTGACGCGCGATCTGCCCGCTAGTTTCGAGTACGGGTCTTCGATGCCCGCTCGGCGCCGCTGCCGCCGCCGCCCCGCTGCCCGCAAGATTCGAGGCAGCGGCCTAAGAGTTACTCCTGGGGGTCAATCGCGCTAAACAAAACAGTAGAAGTTCAATTCTTGTTCGTATCTAATCCAGTTAAAGTTATGGTTTAGTTTCTATCACATTTCGTATCGCGCTAAAGTTTTAACTTTGGTTGAAGTAAAATCAATGTAGGTATGAGTGATACATTTCGTCAGATATAATAATTAAAACTAAATAAATTACAAGTAAATCTAATCGTTTAGACGTAAGTTTGACAAATGGCACAGAAAAAGTTAGCTTTGTTTCAACTTTTTCATTTGACAGCGGTTACGTTCTAAATGCGATCCAGTTATACAATATGTAAAGAAAACCCTGTCCGATCCGTGAAGGTATTGTTAGGTATCGATAACTGATTCTACTAATGCCCACAAAGACAGGCTAAAGTTAAAACTAAAATCCCCTTAAAAAAATAAATATTATTTCGCAAAAAGAGGTAACTTAATACATGTGCTGTAAACAACCCTTTCCGCGGGCGGCGGGGGGGCAGGGCACGCGGCACCTGTGACGTGGTCGCGTCGCTATTCGCTTATATTAATACCGGTGTTGTCACTTTTTTAAAAATTACCAAATTTCGGGGAAACTGGAATTAATTCGCGGGAAAAAAAGATTATTTCAAAATTCACTAATATTGTTACTGTGATGATTATGTAAAATTTCATATGTTATTTGGTCATGTGTTTACCTAACCTTTATTATCCTTACGGGTCGGACAGGGTTTTCTTTACATATTGTATAGGTTAGCGCGATACGTAACATAACAAAAGTTATGGTTTGGTTGCGATCCAATTCTGTTTTGGTTGAATTAATTTAGCGCGATTGCCCCCATGTATCGTGGGTGCATTTATAAACATAATAATGCTCAAATGCTCCAAAAACTTTTCAAATAGCACTGCAGGATTTAATGTTTTGTTTAACGCGGGAATGCTACTTTAGCAGTCCGTAAAGGAAGATAAAACGTATGGTTTTATTTATACATTTTTGTATTCCCTGTGTCATCAATAAAAAGATTTTTTCCTTTCTTTTATTTAACTTTTTTAAAAACAAAAAATCATAATACACTAAATTAAATATAATAGTTAACATATTTTTTTAACCTGATGATATACAATATGTAAAGAAATCCCTGTCCGACCCATAAAGATAATAAAAGTTAGGTAAACACTTGACTAAATATAATATAAAATTTTACGTAATCATCATGGTAACAATACCTACAAATGAATTTTGAAATAATCTTTTTTTCCCGCGAATTAATTCCAACTTTCCCGAAGTTTGGTAATTTTTAAAAAAGTGACAACACCGGTATTATTGTTCAGCAAATAGCGATGCGACCACGACACCACGTGCCGCGTGCTCTGCCCCCCGCCGCCCGCGGAAGGGTTGCTTACCGCACATGTATTAAGTTACTTCTTTTTGCGAAATAATATTTATTTTTTTAGGGGGATTTTTTTTAAGTCTAGCCCGGCTTTGTATCCATTAGTAGAATCAGTTATCGATACCTAGCAATACTTTCACGGATCGGACAGGGTTTTCTTTACATATTGTATGATGATATTATGATACGTTTATGTACAGACGACAGCACATAAAGCTACTACAATCTGTCAGAATTTTTATTAGATTTTCAACGTTATCACTAAAACATTAAGGCTCAAGTTTGATTGGGAACATTTGACAGTTTCGGGTAGCTTGACCAGCTGTCGTCCGTACATACAAAACAAAAAAAAAAAAAAAAAGAAAACAAGGCAACGGCACTAGTGTTTGACATAAATAGTAGAAAAATAATTTGATTTAACTAAAAAATTGTCACTAGTAGTTGACAAAAAATAATAAATAAATTAAAAAAAAAAATGCATAACACACACTGTATTATTACTGCCTAAAATCCTTAGAAAAAAAAAATTAAGGAAGGAGTCATGGACTACAATTTCCTAAAAAAAAAAAAAAAAGAATCTACAATAGGGTATTTGATTAAAAAAAAACTAATTAGTCTGTCAGTCAGATTTCCAAAAAATACTAGACACGTATTTTTTCTTTTTTCATATAAACAAAAAATTAAGACGACACAGCGCGTTGAAAACTCGTGTGACGTCACTGCACGCTACATTTTTAGCGGCCAGTGACGTCACCAGCCACCACTCCTGATCTTTGATGCCTTTTATATTTGACAATTTTTATTGATTTAATAAAACAAAATATACGTGTCTTATATTTTTCTATAATCTGAATGACGGACTAAATAGAATATTTTTTTTTTTTTACCCAGGAAACATTCCTATTATCCGTATACCAACAGCTATGCTGGGATCGATTTCCGTCTTACGAGACGCATTGATATACCAGTATTATACTCAGAGCGGACGGTGGTAACGAGCTTAGAATAGTACATGGGCGTAGCCACACTGGGGCAAGCTGGGGCGCCTGCCCAAAAAAAACAAGCCGGGAGAGATGGGGGGGCAGGTTGACTGCTGCAGCAGCGCTTCTCCTGTGGAATATCAAATGACTGCAATCCCCAAGCCAACGGACAAGCGTTAGGATTATGGCAAATCCCAACTTGGGGGAGGACTTTGTCCAGCAGTAGACCTCTATAGGCTGAAGAAGAAGACTGCTTCTTTAACCTCCACAACCCAATAACTGGTCACCCTTTGACAAGAATGGTTATCAGAAGATTGCTAACACTGAGGAATTCTAACTATTTATGCCAACCACTAGTGCGAAGGAATATATGTAATAAATTTTAAGTCAAACAATGGGTGCCCTTACCTTACCGTTTTCGTCCGCGTTGAGAGCATGAGGCCGATTGTAAGGTGCTTATAACGTTCTTATTAATATTTTAAATGGCATTATCTAACTGTATAAAATTCTCGTGTCGCGGTGTTTGTGCTTAAACTCCTCCGAAACGGCTTTCCCGATTCTCATGAAATTTTGTGTGCATATTGGGTAGGTCTGAGAATCGGACAAAATCTATTTTTTATCCCCCTAAACGTTAAGAGTAAGTAATCCACCCTTAATTTATTTTTTATTGAATTAAAAAAAAATGTTGCCTAAAAAAAATATACATAGCAAAACAACGTTTTCCGGGTCATCAATCAAGAGTGATTTTTTAAGTGACGATATTTGCAAGAATGGAAAGTGACATAGGCTACTTTTGCCTCCTTCTAACCCCCCACTTACCTAAAATGTAGTTAAAGTTCGCACGGAGCATTCGGCAATTTTTAGAGTACAATACTAAAAATTGGTATGCGGACTATTTGTCATTAACGAACAAATTTGTGCATAATCTTTTTTTTATATATTCGCCCCCCGACTCTTTAATACTATCGTCTATAGTAGCTTATTAAAATAATATTCTGTTCCGAATGTTCTTCTTAAATTAGGAAAGGAGAACCGTATTACCCTGAATTTAACGCGAGCGAAAGTGCGGTAAAAGCTAGTATTATATAATCCCTTTAACTATAATGCGTCTTTACACATTCCATAATGTTCTATTTAGAAAATTAAAAAAAAAATGTCTAATTTACAAAATTTACGTGCCGCGGTGTTTTTTTTTAAAACCCTTCCGAAACGGCTAGACGCTAGACCGAATGGGAATGTATCCAAGGAAGGATAATCAAAAAAATAATTAGTCCGTCTTATAGATAACAAAAAAAAAATTAAGACCCGTTTTTTTTATTTTGTCGAAATTACCAAAAACTACTGAGATATAGCGTATTAAAGTTACGGAGTGGGGGCTAATTACGTCACGCCGTAGTATATTTTATAACACGGCGTGAAGTCATGCGACATTACAAATCAATATATCTTCCTAAGTGTTTGCATGAAAGAAAAAATAAAAAATACGTGTTCACTATTTTTTATAAATCTATCTGATGGACATTAAATTATTTTTTAGGATACAACCCAACTGTATGTCTATAGATGCTTATCCGGTAGGTCTGGGAATTGACTGACAACTTTTTAGCTTTACATGGCAAAAAAAACGTATCCCATGTCAGATAGTAACTTATAGTAAGGCAAACTCAACCACATTATTACAATAAAATAAAGAGATCACTTTTTAATTAAAAAGTCTAGCTTTACTATTTAATAATATCCATGATTTATATTATACAAATATTAAATTTAATTTACTATGGCAACTAACTAGGCATTAGGTCCCTTTTGGGGACTCAAAATTTTCCTTAGGGTCTCGCCTATAAAATGGAAGTGTTTTTTTTTTAAATACTATACTGGCTGTGCCAGAATTCGACATGAAACCGGATTTGGGAAAAGCCAAGTCATTATAGATAGCAGAAAATATATAAAAATATCCAAGTTGTGTAACTAACTAGGCATTAGATGCCTTTTGGGGAGTCAAAATCCCCCTTAGGGTCTTGCCTATAAAATGGAAGTGTTCTTTTTATTATTATATTGGCTGTAACAGAATTGATCATCAAGCCGGATTTGAAAAAAAAGCCAAGTCATTATAGATAGCAGAAAATATTTAAAAATATCCAACTTGTGTAACGAACTAGGCATTAGGTCCCTTTTGGGGAGTCAAAATCCCCCGTCGGGTCTCGCCTATAAAAAGGAAGTGTTTTTTTTTATTATATTGGCTGTAACAGAATTGGACATCAAGCCGGATTTGGAAAAAGCCAAGTCATTATATATAGCAGAAATTATTTAAAAATATCCAAGTTATGCTTTAAAATACCTAATATGGGCAAAAAAATAATCGAGGAAATCTGCAACCTGTGATTGTCTTTCCACTTCTTTTTTTTAAATTATAAACTAGTGCTCAACCGCAATCCCGCCTGATGGTAAGCAGTGATGCAATCGGTGATGGTAAAGCGCGCTAGTTTATTCAGAGCTTATTCACTCAAAAAAAAAAGGCTGAGTGAATAGGAAGGAAGACGGCAGTTGAGTGAGGTGAGGCAATGTTAAACATTATTTTTTTCTGATAATTATTGGAATATGTACACATAAGTACTTTCTAAGTATATTTTGGACACCAATGACTGAAGGTGAAGGAAAACATCTTGAGGAAACCTGGACTTGTAAGTCTGAAATCGCCAACCCGCATTGAGCAAGCGTGGTGATTAAGCTCAATCCTTCTCTGTATGAGAGGAGACCTGTGCCCAGCAGTGGGACGATGAAAAGGTTGATGATGATTGGAACATGGCGTATTGGCCGATTTCAGCTTGACATCGTTTTCTGAGACACCTTGTAATAAATAACACCAAAATATTAATTGATTATTATATTCATTTTAATAGTAAAATACTTATAATACAAATTCATTACACATTCCTACAGTTCAAAATAAGTTTCATTATAATTAAAAAAATCCTATTAAAAAAATACGGTTTCAGAGTAATATTACATTTTTTAAATCATTTCTGTTTTTAATTATTTCTACGTATGAACCAATATTGCAAAAAACAATACATTATTTATAAAATAGGGTAGTTGACTAAAAAAACTAATTAGTCCGTCAGTCAGGTTGCCAAAAAAAAACTAGATACGAATGTTTTCTTTTACACGATACAGCGAGTTGAAAACTCGTGTGACGTCACTCGTTGCTACACTTTTTAGCAACAAGTGACGTCACCAGCCACCACTCCTGATCTTTGATGCCTTTTATATTTGTCAATTTTTATTGATTCGATAAAACATAATATACGTAGGTATCCAATATTTTTCTATAATCTGAATGACTGACTAAATAGAATACTTTTTTTTTACCCAGGAAACATCCATATTAAAAACGTCTCATTCTACCCTAAATTTGATCATTAATATAAAAACCCTAACTATTTGTTACAAATATCTAAATAAATGCATATATCACAAAAATAACTCGACTAAAAAATACACAGCGAATAATTTTACACAGATTTTTATTTACAATACTTAACCATTTGTTCATTCATGAAGATGTATATCGACGCTTGAAAGGCAATCATATCTAAACGACAATAATTCGTAAATTGAGTTATACAACGTGTAACAAAAAGGGTATATACCAGTGGCGAAGGGTGAAATTTTGAAAAAGGGAAACCGGTCCAAAAAAATAAACACATAAACACTTACCTACTGCAGGATATCTTGGAGGAGGTCTTCAGATAAGAATAATATTGCCGGTAAAATAATATAAGCCATAATAACAAACAAAATCCACAGTATTTAACCAAATCTGCGATTAAATTACCTTACAGAATCAGTCACAGTTTAAATAACACAAATATTAAAATATAACAAACGAAATTATCACGCACCAGTGGTATAGCAACATGTCACATACTAACAATAATTTATTTTCAACCAAACGAAATGGAACACGAAAATATGCCAAAATAAAAAGAATATGACTTGCGAAGGATTTCATTATAACGCTAATTCTTTTTAATTTTGTCATGTTTTCTTTCTCCCGTGCCGAGTTCCGTGTTCGAGTGGTTTCTTTGTCTCTTTCTAATAGAGGAGAGGAGAGAACTGCAAGCCGGTCGCCATCAGCCTATCTTTCTTTAAATTTTACGTACGGTTAGCAAGCATTAGAAAGAGATGGTCTGACAAGCTGTCTCTTTTCGCCTCATAGTAAAACGTTGGCCGAGATAAGCTGTAATTCGTCGAGTTACCTTCAATGTAATTTAGGTACGAAAAATTGAATCGCTGATTAATTTACGACTATAAAATGAAATGTGATACTTAGGGTATTGCTAAGAATTACTATTGCTATTGTAAATCGCGCAGGCATTTGATTAATAATACTTTGTTAATGAAATAGAATGTAAATACTTTTGTATGAATATGGAACTGATTTTTGAAAGGTAACCCGGTGGGAATCGGCTTGTATGGACTCTTCGCCACTGGTATATACATACCAAGGGCATGGCATCTTTAGATGATATCAAACGATATCGGAAGGGTTTCAACTCAAAATAAAATACTCAAAAAATTGATACCAAATTTTCGGTTTCGTGTGTTTCTTAAAATCAAATCAAAAAACGTGGCAGCACACTACATACGTTAATAACTACTTGTTACCCGTCACATTACTTGCCGAAATCCGATAAATGTCTTCAATATCTCTGTGCGACTAGTATGATAGTAGCCTATCACAAGCGGTGTTTTTCCTCATAACTTCCAATATCGTTTGATATCATGTAAAGATGCCATGCCTTTGTTATGTATATACCCTTTATGTTACACGTTGTATACACCATTCGAACCGCCAGATTTTTCTGCGTCGTTTGGTGTATATAACTCAATTTACGAATTTTTGTCGCTTATATATGATTGCCTTTCAAGCGTCGATATAGAAAATAAAGATTATTAAAAAAATCAAACATGATTTAAAAGTAATATATTTTTATGCATTTCTTTCCGGCCTCCAAATATTCTCTTTACAAAAAATCTTGGTCTAAAGTTTAAATATTTACAAAATGCTCAATCACGTGGCACAATAGAACCTCTAAAGTTGGGTTTCCAGATCGGAAAATCGAAATTCCAGACATCGGATGAAATTTCAACAATTCGTGCATGTTTATAGCGAAACTAAATTTTGAATATTTTTTCGCGGGCGCGCCAACTATGTATCCTAAATTTATTTCATTTATGATTTTTTAACTTTTTTATATTGATTTTTACTTCAATCGTAGAAATTCTTGGCTGCTTATGTTTCCACCCGCATTCCGGACAAAATACTATTACCGGATATGTCCGAAAAATTCCGGACGTATGGTAACCCTTCTCTAAAGCCAAAATCTCCCTTAAAGCTGCACTCTGACAATCGGCCCTTGCTGGTCATCAGCCACGCCGTGCACGCGGCGCATATGTGCACGCACTTTGTTCGGCTTCTCAAACCGATGCTCGCATATGCCGCAGAGGTACCCGTATCGCTTGCCGGTGTGCGCGTTGTGTTTGTGTATCTGCAGGAACTTGCGCGACTTGAGCCGTTTGGGGCACATGTCGCACTGTTTAGGGGTCAGTTGAGACGTTTGGGGCATTTGTCACAATGATTAGGGGTCAGTTAAAATGTTTGGGGCACATGTCACTTTATTAAGGAGTCACTTAAGCCGTTTGGGGTGCATATCACACTAGTCAAAAGTCAGTTGAGCCGTTTGGGGCACATGTCGCACTGTTCAAGGGTCAGTTGAGCCGTTTGGGGCACATGTCGCGCTGTTTCAGGGTCAGTTGAGACGTTTGGAGCATTTGTCACACTGATTAGGGGTCAGTTAAAATGTTTGGGGTACATGTCACACTAGTCAAAGGTCAGTTGAACCGTTTGAGGTACATGTCCCACTGTTTAAGGGTCAGTTGAGCCGTTTGGGGCACATGTCGCACTGTTTAAGGGCCAGTTGCGACGTTTGGGGCACACGTCGCACTGTTTAGGGGTCAGTTGATCTGTTCGGGGCACATGTCACACTGTTTAGGGGTCAGTTGAGCTGTTTGGAGCTCATGTCGCACTGTTAAGGGGTCAGTGACCCATTTGGGACACATGCGACATTGTTGTCACACTTCGCCATGTTTTAAAATAACTATATTGCACGTTATTTACGTAATAGACTATTGCTCTCAATTTTAAGTATTGTGCTAATTCCATTGCTCTATACAATATGTAAAGAAAACCCTGTCCGATCCGTGAAGGTATTGTTAGGTATCGATAACTGATTATAATACTGCCTACAAAGCCGGTCTAAACTTAAAAAAAATCCCCCTAAAAAAATAAATATTATTTCGAAAAAGCGAGGTAACTTCATGCATGTGCGGTAGACAACACGTTAGGCATACATCCGCGGGTGACGGGGGGCAGGGCACGCGGCACGTGGTCGCATCGCTATTCGCTCCGTCACAAATGGTGTTGTCACTTTTTAAAAATTACCAAATTTTGGGGAAGTTAGAATTAGTTCGCGACAAACAAAGATTATATCAAAATTCATTAGTATTGTTACTCTGATGATTATGTAAAATTTAATATTTTATTTGGCCATGTGTTTACCTAACCTTTATTATCCTTACGGGTCGGACGGGGTTTTCTTTACATATTGTATATTCAAACAATGTGCCTGCTCAACAACGTAAACAACGCAATCAACGTTGTTCACCTGTCAAAATGAAATCCATTGCTAGTACAGTCAGTACGTGCAATGCAGTACTGTCTCAATAATAGTGACAAGTGAAAGTCCAGAGATCGAGCACCCCTAGGGGTACCCCAATTACCCCTAAAGAGGCATGAGGAACAACTAAGTTCACTTAATCTCATCAGAAAAAGGAGGATCTTCCCACCGGACTGGTGTTGTCTGACGGGTAAAAGTTCAACGGCTAGCAACTAGCTTACATACAACTTCCCGACATCAAGAAAGGATGCTGTATGCTAATTGCGCGGAAAACTTGCGAGATGCAGGATTTGGGTGACGTCAGTATGTCGCGTTGTTTGCATGCGGTGTTGGAGATACCCCTTCTATTTTTAACGACTTTTCATACTTCTCGAACAATTTTTAGTTAAAAACCTTATACAATATGTAAAGAAAACCCTATCCGACCCATAATTCGACCCGTTTGTCGTCCTCCGTGGCGCAGCGGTCAACACGGCTACCTGCGACGCGGTAGCCCCGGGTTCGATCCCCGGCCTGGGTCTTGGATATTTATCTATATGTGTAGGTATCTATTATAAAATATAGTATCGTTGAATTAGCATCCTATAACACAAGTCTCGAACTTACTTTGGGGCTAGCTCAATCTGTGTGATTTGTCCGTATATATTTATTTTATTTATTTATAAGGATAATAAAGGTTAGGTAAACACATGACCAATTAAAATATAAAATTTTTCATAATCATCATAGTATCAAAACTAATGAATTTTGAAATTATCATTTTTTTCCGCGAATTAATTTCAACTTCTCCAAAAATTGGTATTTTTTTAAAAAGTGACAACACCATTTTGATGTTATTATTATAAGCGACGCGATCACGTGCCGCGTGCGCTGCCCCCTTCGCCCTCGCATGTATTGCCTACCGCACATGTATTAATTTACCTCTTTTTGCGAAATAACATTTACTTTTTTAGGGGTTTTTTAGTAGAATCAGTTATCGATACCTAACAATACCTTCACGGATCGGACAGGGTTTTCTTTACATATTGTACACATTCTCTTTAATTTTTATAATTTTACTAAAAGAAAAATAAGATTCAGGTCGAAAATTCTCAAAAATTCAGACTTAACACGAAAACTATGACAAAAGTCATTTAGAAATTATAATTCTCCTTACCTGAAAGTTCTTTTCTGGTAGATGTATGGCTATATGCTGCACCAAATTAGATCTTCGATGGAAGGTTGCCCCGCAATGGTCACACACGTAGGGCCGTTCTCCTGTGTGACGACGTTCGTGTATCTGGAGATTCGGAAGACATGACGTTTAATGAGATTGATAATGGCCTCGAGTCCCTTGTTCCCAAACGTAAAGTTAAGTTCAGACCATATTTTGCTTTCTATTTCATTAAGAGAAGGAAAGCCAGGGGGGGTTCACTTAGAACATCAGCAACTGAAGCAAAGTGACTAATGACATCTTTAAACGTGAACAGCATACCTAAACATTGGTTGGTACCCATGGCATGCCGATAGGTGCCGCTATAATAAAATTTAACTTTTCTAACTAGATTGTCGATAATGTCGATAAAGCAGTGCACTGTGGTTTGTGGTAACGGCTTTTTTTTTTTTTTTAATAGTTATAAACTAGTGCTTGACTGCAATCCCGCCTGATGGTAAGCAGTGATGCAATCGTTGATGGTAAAGCACACTAGCTTATTAAGCCTATTCACTCAAAAAAACTGAGTGAATAGGAAGGAAGACGGCAGTTGAGCGAGGTGATGATGCAATGTTTAACCCAACAACACGACCAACGATGCTGCGCCAGAGGATGATCTGGAGAGCCTTCACGACCAAACTCCCGACACAACAACATTAGGCACACCGTACCCGGCACACATCGCAACACAACTGCTCAGACCCGTTCTCCGTACGGCTTCACCAGACATCATGCCGGAACACGACGAATCGCTTGGCGGCAAGACTTTGTCTGGTGGGTGGTAACTTATGCCGGCGGCTGATGTTGTTGCCTACCACCGAGAAAAGCTTGCACGTGTTTGTTTGTTACGTATTCATTTTGCGCATATTTCTTGGTTTTCGAGAGGATTTCTGTGTTATTGACGTCGAGTTGAGATCTCTTGGGACCTCCTCCGTCCTGATAATCAGTCTTACCCGGAAATCAGTTCAGCCTTCGCAGTGTTGTACCTGTGCGCTGTGAATTGTGATTCCATAAGAAATCGTGAAATACACTCTTTTAATTGCGAAAAGACGCTTGTGTTCTGTGTGTGTGTCTTTTGAAATAGAAAAAATGCCGCATCACTGTGCTCTTGGATGTAAGAACATAAGAAAAGTTTAAAAGTAATAAATAAATATTGTGTTATTATATTCTATTAAGTGGTTTTATTTCTATTATATTCATTACATTAATGTTACTTCCGCTAAAAGCTATTTAGTTTCAATGATTTATAATCTCTGTAACTTGCTGAAACAAAATAGCTTTTATGGAAGTAACATTAATAACCTCTAATCAATAGGACCATACAATATATCTATCTATAGCTATGGTATGCGTAGGTATATATATATTGACGTTAATGTACGTTCAGAAAACCAGGGGGCGCTTTCAAACGATATGCACAAAATTCTCTCGAGAGGGCTCTCTTTTACCCTATTATTATTATACTCTTTGAGGAAAGCGCCTGATGCGGTTCGATCTGACAATTAACCCTAGTAGTTCACTAAATTTTCGATAGATGGCGTTGTATTCAAGTATAATGCTTGCTGTCTCATTTCCTCCCGCGTTAAATGTTATGTTTTTATATGTCTGTCTCATTTTTCCTTTCATTGACTTACAAATAACAACAATGTTTCATTCACAAGAAAATCAAAATCAAAAGTCATTTATTCAAATTAGTCTGAGAATCAGCACTTTTTGAACGTCAATATTACATAAGACAGTCCCCCAAAACGTCCGCCCTTCGACACGTCCTAGTGATTTCGCTGGGAAGAAGAAGTGGCGGAACAAACTCCCCAGCAGCACAGCTGTCTGTTTATTTAAAAAAAAAAAAACTACTTCATACAATGTTGAGGTTGAATTTGATTATTGTCTCTGGCAGCTAACATTTTATAAATAAATTAGGTAAATATATTTGAGTTTGGAAGGCTAGGTAGACAAGTAACAAATGTTTTATTGTTTCGGTAGTATGGTTTTTGGCAGCATCAAGTGAACTTGAAAAATGTAGTAACTTAGTACAAAAAATTACAAGATGTTTGTGGCGATATCGACTAATTCGATACCCACATCACTAAGATCGAACTGGCAACACCGGAGGTTCGCGCTCTGTGGTTTTGACAGGACGAAAGGGCGAGATAAAAATTGTGAACTAGCTACCTATCAGTGAGTCTGATAAGAGGTGTTAATATATAGTTTATGGGATACGGACGTTTCATTTCATACCGTCACCCACCTCATTGGTGACCCCGACGTGATCTCAAAGAAAAAAATAGTTAAGTCCGCCCATTTATATCAAAAAGTTGCGTCGCCGCCGCCATTTTCTACGCCGGCCGACTGCAACCTGAGTATTCCAAGGATCCTAAGGCTTTATCCTTTTATATAACAGTTTGTTTTTTGAGCGAGTTTAAAGTATGCAAATATATTGAGTGAATGATTTTATAAGTGAGTTATTTTATTTTGAAGTTTTTCTAAAGGATCCCAAAAGGTACTGCAACCCATTTGTATTTCTTCACTACAACATACAATACTATGTATAGTAATAACAAATCGCCAACCCGCATTGAGCAAGCGTGGTGATTACGCCCAGCAGTGGGACGATATAAAGGTTGATGATGATGTATAGTAATGAACACAAGAAAACACAACAACAATGAAATTATTAACCATATGCCAGCTAGCCACGCCAAAATACCAGCAAAGCAAAAAAAGTCATTAAAATGGAAATGTAAATAAGTAAAAACTTAGTACCTAAATAAAAGCCCCAGGTATAAAGGGCGTGACAGATCACATATTTATGCATTGTAAAAGTTAATTATATGAACTCCTACAAAGTGCCCACAACACTGTCACTATCAGACACAGAGCACTGTCTCGAGCGCACCACGACGGTCATTCTTACGAGAGCCACAGGCGAGAGTAGACGTGTCGGTAGTCTGTCCGTTAAGTGCATGTGCGAGACTGTAATATCCAACTATGGGAAGGGTATTACATGGAGAAAGAACAAAAACATTGTCTTGAGTTAATCACTTCAAAACTGCCACTCACCGTGAGTGCCTCTTTGGTGGCGGAACTATATTCGCAGTACGCACATTTGTGTATCTTATACAATCCATGGCGGGCTCTCTTGTGTTCCTGCAGCTGATTGTTGTTGCGACATCTCTTTCCGCATGCCTGTGGATCAATGGGTTAAAGTGAGACGGTACTAGACATTCTTCAATTATGTCTTCATCATATGCGTGTCTTTTCACAACATATTGGGGTTAGAGTCCAGTCTAACCGAATGCAGCTAAGTAAGAGTCTTATACATAGATTGACTGACCACCTTCCTCTTCTTCAGCCTATAGAGGTCCATTGCTGGACAAAGGCCTCCCCCAAGACTTTCCACGATGACCGGTCTTGTGCTGCCCGCATCCATAGTCTTCCTGCGACCTTCACCAGGTCATCGGTCCACCTTGTTGGGGGTCTCTCTACGCTGCGTTTTCCGTTACTTCCTATTTACCCTCCACAAATGACAAGCGGAACTAACCGTTTAACATGCTTTTCGAGGCACGGAGATATCCCGGCATGTAGCGGCATCCGGTTACAAAAGCGGACCCCAATACAGTTGGGAAAAGGCTGGATAGATGACATACCAAACAGACACAGTCCACTGGGCACATACCTCATAGACACAGTCTACAGGACACATACCTCGCAGACACAGTCCACAAAATACACACACACACACATCTGGTCCATAGACACAAACCTCACAGTCACAATCCATAGGATACCTACACACACACAGCAAGTCACACATACCTCAGAGACACATATGTCGCAAACACAATCCACAGGACACATACCTCAAAGACACAGGACACATATGTCGCAGACACAATCTACAGGACATATACCACACAGACACAGTCTACATACCTCGCAGACGCAGTAGTTCGTGTGGAACCTCATGTGCGCCTTGTAGGTGGCCTTCATCCGGAATTCCTTGCTGCAAGTGCCACATTTGTACGAGGCGAGATTTGGTATCGTCATCCGTTTCGTTTTAGGCGACCCTTTCTGAAAAGAGATGGGGAGATAATGGGTGTTAAAATGGGGAAAAAAGTATATACGTATACAGGCATATTTTTTTTTCTAATTATAAACTAGTGCTTGACTGCAGTCCCGCCTGTTAAGCAGTGGTGCAATCGTTGATGGTAAAGCGCGATAGTTTATTAAGAGCCTATTCACTCAACTGAATGAATAGGAAGACAGACGGCAGTTGAGCGAGGTGATGCAATGGTAAACCCAACAACGACCAACGATGCTGCGCTAGAGCTACCTTAAAACTTAGGAGTTTTAAGGTTCTGAGTTTTTTTTTTTTATTGATAATTGTGTTTGTTTAGGGACAAAAGTTCATAGCAACGTTATTGTTTGAAGTTATTGTACCTTTGTCGTAGGAGTTACGCGATATTATTTTCAGTATTGTGCAGATATGAAAAGTTCCTAAACCTTTTTAATTACAAAATGCTAATTTTCAGCTATTCAGCATTATATATTGCTAGGAATCATGTTTATACATGCGTTTTCTTTGCGGGGTCTCTTCCATACTTCATCCAAATTGATTCAGTAATATGGGCATGAAACGATAACATAAAATCTATCATCCATACAACTTTAGCGTTCGTGATATTGTTACGGACTAGGGGTACTAAAATGCCGGTTAAGGGTTACGAAGTTTATTGGCAACGAAGGTACAGTCGATCGTAGGCAATGACAAGTAGAACGTAGCTGATGTGATGTCTCACCGAAGTCTTCACTTAAGTCCACGTGGTCCGTGTCGTAAACACACAATAACACTAAAGATGTTACTTCACGTAGTACTCGGAGTTCTCGTTATAGTTGTCGCAGTAGGTCTTCTCAAAGATCGCTTCTTTACTGTCGCTTGTTGTTGTATCGCTAGTAGAATGCAGACTGACTGCGGGCTAGCGTCGCGGGCCTTTATATAGATCAGCTGATCGAACATTCCAGATTCGTCTAGACGTAATAATAATACCGCATAACTTCGAGGTCATTTAGTAAGTACCTACGGTAATTCCCGGAAACGGGTTTTTGGAAATTTCGATGTCGACACTTTGTTGTCAAAATTGTTGAGACCTGTACCATTCGATTGGCCATCCTAATTCTAGTAATGCGTTTTTATATTGCACTTTTAAAATGTCTAGATCTGGAGGAATAGGGCATAAAAGTTACGCACTGCATGTCACGCGATATTGAACCTTATGCCATCGACATAAGGTCCATTCGTAACAATATTAGTTGTATAGAAATATGCTTATGCTACTTGTATTTCATTTATTTCTAACCTTCACTATTCCCCATACCTGTCTAGCTCTCAGCTTGCCCCTGGGCTTCGTCTGGACTAACTCCTCGTAAACATCATCGTCCTCATTCTGGAACTCCTCACCAAAGATCTCGTAGCTATAATCATTCAGTTCCACCTTCTCCACTTTAGCTTTCTTCATTTTTGCCTTTGGTAACGACTTCTGGAGTCGCGCTGAGTGTCTTTTTTTAGGTTTGCCTGGAAATAAAGACATCAGACAAAGATCAAATTAAAAGTCATTCACAAATTCAATGTACTTTTTTAACTTTATAGACCAGTGCTTAGCCGCGACCCCGCCTGGTGGTAATCAGTGAAGCAATCGTTGATGGTTAAGCGCACTAGTTTATTAAGAGCCTATTCACTCTAGTTTTGAAGAAGCTTAAAGTGACGTCCGACGGAAAGATCACCGTAGGTAAATTGTTCCAGTCCCTCGATATACGCGGTATAAAAGACGAGGCCAAACGTATTTGAGGGTACCAACCTGTACCCTGTCACTACCGCAAGCAGTGACAAACACAAAAAAGAAACTATGACCATCAAAGTAAATACAGTGAAACTTGGTTAAGTGGGACCTGGATAAGTGAGAAACCTCCATAACTGGAACTCATGCTGAGGTCCCAACACTTTGGCACTGAATAGGCTATTTGACAGTATGAATATTTTTGTGATTATTTGCTTTAAATGCATAAAATGAGGGTGCTTTATGTCATTTACACGAGTTTTAATGAAAATAATGACATTTAATATATCCAGAAACACAAAAATATGTTTGGGATTTTGTTTCTCGCGCCAAATAATTTGAAACGATCCGGATTGGCTAATGTCACGATGACGTCATACGTTCATAAACACTTGTTGTCGTTCTATGTGTTCTCAGGCGTTTTAGCGGTTTTACAAGATTTTTAACGGTATTTGGAGCGATTTGTGGTATTTTTTTCTTCTATGACTGACAAATAACAGATAAACAACAACTAACAATTGTTGGCAGACCTAATAAATAAATAAACACGAACACCACTGCGGAAACGAAAATCGTTTAAAAGTTTGTGACGTCACTTACAAAGCGCCACGCCATATTGCTGAATAAAGCGTTTCGGCGGCATATTTGAATTTTTATTTGCGTGTTTCTTACGAAATACGTATTTAAAATAAAAATAAAAACTTTTGGTGAGCCTCTTAACCGCAACCAAGTAATTCAAGATAGAAATTGTAACGAGGAGGAAGCCTCTATATCTGGGATTTGTTCTTTCGATTTATCATCATAGTTACCTCTATAGCTGAGACAGCGAGTAAATTTTATATGCATAAACCTCTGTAACTGAGATAACATTGTTTACTCATTCTTATTCTACCCACAAATTCCACACGTAATTCCAAGTACGTAAGTACAAATTTTGAGCTTCAATTACCTTCAGTTTTAGTTTCGCTTTACTATCATACACATGTTTATTTCAAAAATGCCAAAACGAAACCTACAATCGTTATCATTACGTGAAAACCTGAAGTTAATATCCGTTTCTATTAATGGAACCCTCTGTAAATGAGACAGATATTTATTTATACCTATATATCTGAGACACTGGGTAAGTGGAATACCTCTATAAGTGAAACGACATGGCAGGTCAATTGATTTCATCAAAATCGGTTGAGAGGTTTAAGCGGGAAAGCGTAACAGACAGACAGACAGAGTTACTTTCGCATTTATAATATTAGTATAGACTAGCTTTCCGCCCGCGTGGAATTCGGTTATATCGCGCTTTTTAGATTTCCTTCGGGAATATCATATTTTTTAGTAAAAGATAAGCCTATGTCCTTTCTCAGGGTCTAAAGATTGTCTGTGCCAAATTTCATCATAATAGGTTGAGAAGTTTAAGCAGAAAAGCGTAACAAACAGACAGACAGACAGACAGACAGACGGACAGAGTTACTTTCGCATTTATAATATTAAGTATGAATTGATAAGGAAGCGCTTACAGGTTGATGACCGCCGCATCCAGCGGTACTAAACTATAATAATGGCATCAGAAAAACAAGTCGATACAGGACAGGACCGCGCTGTCGCCGATCGGAGGTCAGTGAACCAATATTTTAAAGGATGTTCTATTCCATTCGCAATTTTATGCGATTTAGTCTGTTTGATTTTCTTTTTTCATTCTAGGTTCTTTTATGGTATAGGATTCTTCCTATGAACCAGTATTGTCCGTGTTTTCATTTATTATCGTATTATCAGCACCACTCTGTAGAACGGTTGTAAATAGCAAAGCCTATTATGTACCTGCTAACATGTTAAGAAGTGTCTTCTCTGCTTTCCGACTGGTTCTCCGGAACTGTAATGCCATATTCATAGTCTCTATACATTGTGCACAGATCTTCTGTGATAGGCCATCATCCATTTTTATCTAAAAAAAGTTAATAAACTTTTACATACTATTGAGAATATAAAAAAAAACCACTATTAAATCTTATTTTTTTTTTAATAATTATAAACTAGTGCTTGACTGCAATCCCGCCTGATGGTAAGCAGTGATGCAATCGTTGATGGTAAAGCGCACAAGTTTATTAAGCCTATTCACTTAAAAATCTTAGTGAGTAGGAAGGAAGACGGCAGTTGAGCGAGGTGATGCAATGTTAAACCCAACATCACGACCAAAGATATTGCTCCAGAGGGAAATTAATCAGGAGACCCTCCACGATCAAACTCCCAACACAATAACATTTCGCGCATCGTACCCGGCAAACATCGCAACACAACTGCTTAGACCCGTCCTCCGTACGGCTTCATGAGATATCATGCCGGACACGACGAATCGCTTGGCGGCAAGACTTTGTCTGGTGGGTGAATTATGAATTAAATTTTCAAAGAATTTCTATAATTTGTTACACGTGTTGTTGGCAAAATTGTGGTATCTATTCCAAAGGGGCCATTGATCAAGAGTTGGAGTTGAAATTAAACAACATTCACAGTTTCAATCCATGACCAGTTCTTCCCTAAATTTTTTGGTCATTTACTGTCACTGAGATAAGATTGGGAATAATATTTGACAATTTTTTAACTAACTTCAAATAGGAGGAAGTTACTCAATTCGACCGTATGAAGGGTGTATCTGATCTGACATCGATGCACAAACGAGTACCACGGATCCAGTACATGATTCTGAATGCCCCAGTGGTGGAATTTTGTGTCGGCTTTCTCCCGATTAAAAAAAAATAATATGCAATTTTTTAACCCTTTAGACCATTCATAATTGCAATACTTTTATAACCCAATAAGATTTTAAAGTAAAAATTAATTAATTCGTTAATTACACAAAAAAGCGCAATGTGAACAATACTAGAAAAACTATCCTATCAGCTGATTTAATAGAGTTCGTAGCAGGGGTCAACGTCGTACCTACAGACACGCACGGCGGCACGCTTGCAACGTTCAAAGACCGAGCCGACACTTTTTTTAAACAATGTTATTTCTGTAACCGCTGATTAACGACATAAATGACTATCATAATTTTGTTAGTGGCATGCGGTTGTAGCCTTTTCGCGAAGTTTGCGTTACTATGTCAGATACACCCTGTAAATGTTTTTTTTTTGTTTTTAACCGACTTCTAAAAGGAGGAGGTTACTCAATTCGACCGTATATATGCTTTTTTTTTATGTTTGTTCGCGCATAACTTCGTCGTTTATGAACCGATTTTGATAATTCTTTTTCTGTTGGAAAGAAGACGTTCCCAAGGTGGTCCCATGATAAGGATATCAGGGTTTGATGGTGGAAGACCAGAGAAAACAAGGGTAACTTTCAAAAATTGCAGGGGCGACTAGTGCATTTCTTAGCATTTTCATTAAGTATTTTAAAGCACTACAATTTAATAAAGGTCTGGAGTAGATCTGATGATGGAGCCGGGAGACAGTCGAAGGAACTCCTCAACAATTCACAACAGCTATCTTGTGTTTGGGCTCGATTAATTTGTATTGATAAGAACTTTATACCTAGATGGGTTGTGAGTTGTGACTGTCATAAGAGAGCTGATGTTGAAGACAAAGGCCAGTTCCGGGAACTCCTCAACGGTTTACAGTAGCTACTTTGTGGTTGGACTTCATTCATTTATAATGATGAGACCTTTGCAACCATTGGGTTAAAATAATAGTCTACAGTAAATTTGATGATGAAGACCATAGACAGTTGAGGGAATATTTACGGGTAAACATTAAAGTAATCAAAATTACGTCGTTTCCCAACTATATTTGCGTCAGCTTCGTCTGGCCGGATGCAACGGAATACATAGTACCTACTTTTAACAACTAAAAAGTGTAAAATAAAAACATTTTTACAAAAAAACAACCGACTTCCAAAAACCACTACAAAGTGAAAAATAACTAATTTCGGAAGTCGGTGTCAAAAAACGAATATACAAAACTAAAGACACCGACTTCCGAAATTAGTTATTTTTCACTTTGTAGTGGTTTTTGGAAGTCGGTTGTTTTTTTGTAAAAACGTTTTTTTTATGTTTGTTCGCGCATAACTTCGTCGTTTATGAACCAATTTTGATAATTCTTTTTCTGATGGAAAGAAGGAGAAAAGATAGAAGAAGTTCCCAAGGTGGTCCCATGATAAGGACATCAGGGTTTGATGGTGGAAGACCAGAGAAAACAAGAGGAACTTTCAAAAATTGCAGGGGCGACTAGTGCATTTCGTGCATTTTCATTAAGTATTTTAAAGCACTACAATTTAATAAAGGTCTGGAGTAGATCTGATCTCCTCAACAATTCACAGCAGCTACCTTGTGTTTGTGCTTGAAGAATTTGTGTTGACAAGAACCTTACACCTAGATGGGTGGTGACTACCATTAGGGAGCTGATGATGATGACAAAGGTCAGTTCAGGGAACTCCTAAACGATTTACAGTAGCTACCTTGTCATCATCATCATCCCAGCGTTAATCCCAGACGCATCCGAGGCCTTATCAGCTGTGGAGTCTGGGGTCCGCTTACCAGTCCAACTCGCTGATATGGCTAAACTTCGACATTTTCCGTGAAGCGACTGCCGTCTGACCTCCACAACCCGAAGGCGACATCGAAGCATTGCAGTTAGACCAATTGTTGGATTTTTGAGTGGACTGCCACTAGATGTTCATATGGCAACCGGGACCAACGACCCTAACACAACCACTATTGTACCGTATATATAATAATATACAATTTATACCTCTAAGCCGGTGACGAGTCTTAAATCATGCGTCCGTTTCTCCTCACTTTCTTTGTTATAAAATATTGACACTAAATTCTCTGTATTCAAGCAGGTCCTGCATTGAACCACTTCAGATGGCTTCGCCTCAGTTTTATCTACTTTCGCCGCCAGTTTACGCTTCGCAGCTCTGTGCTTGGTACTCATATTGTTTAATAGGAGTAACGCCAACATTTTGCAACTTTTCTGGATTAGTTCACGCGATATGAAACATTTATGACTTGAAACATATAGTTTTTGTAATTATAAATCACAATGTTGAGTAAACCAGTGTATTTAACGTTATGCTTTTAGAATAATGATTATCATCAACATAAACATAAACAAATGAAATACAAAGCAGCAGCCATTTTCACAATTGCTTGACAGCAGTTGACAGTTTGACACTGTTGACAGCACAAAGACTTCACTTGACACTTGACAGATAGGTAAACATAGACGGATAGTTTCTGATCAGAAGCGTGCTTGATTACTGCAGCTGCTTAATTGAGCCCTGCAACAAAGACGCTTTGCGTAGACTGGATTCTGTCCAGGCCAAATGTCTGAGGATCATTTCTGGTGCCATGAAATCCTCCCCCATAAACGCGCTCCAGGTTGAATGTGCAGAACCTCCTCTTTACCTTCGTAGACAATACTTAGCAGATCGCTTCATATCAAAAGTTTTCTCCCTATCGTCCCATCCTTTACTCCCCATTCTAGAACAAATCTACCTTTCTTTTAACTCATCTCCCTATTGGAACAATAAAACTATTCCATTGATGAATAGGTACAGAGAGGTTAAACTCCTCTCCTCACCTGTTTGTCAATACCCCACTCTCCCTGTCTTTTCTTCCGTATATGAGGTCATTCATTTTAGTCCAAAAGTTGTTTTGGGACTTGGTATCTCCAAAAATTCCCGGGACGCGAAAGGCGACTTTGATCGCGCCATTAAAAGATACTGGGTTGGTTGGAATTTGTTTTATACAGACGCATCAAAATTGTCTTCAACAGGGTGTACAGGGATTTCTACATATTTCCAAAATTCCAAAATTGCTCTTTTATTCCAATGTCCTCCAGAGACCTCAGTATTTACAGGGGAATGTATCGGTATCTTAGAAGCCGCAAATTTTATTTTAACCCACAATATTAAAAAATCAGTCATTTTCTCAGATTCTCGAAGCACTATTCAGGCTCTAGCTCAAAACCAACTTAAATCTAAACTTCACAGCAAAATCATCTTTGATATCCTAAAATTATTATTTACGTGTTCGATCAATGGTTTAAACGTTGAATTAGCTTGGGTTCCGAGTCACTCGGGTATAGGTGGCAATGAGTGTGCAGACTCACTGGCAAAATTTGCTACATCTAACCCGGTCGATCGGAAGCACTACGTGATACATAGCTACGACTTACGGTCTGACACCAAACATAAGCTTTTCAACTCGTGGTCAGCAGTGTGGCAGGTAAGTTCGAAGCTCAAGGGGGTGTACTACGCCAGTATTCAACCCAGCATCCAGCGGAAACCTTGGTTTTCTAAATGTCCGAAATTGTCCAGAAGAACTGTTGCTACCTTGTGTAGACTGAGACTAAGTCACTGCTGCAGCCCAGTATTCCTATACAAGATTCGTATTCGTGACAGTTCCCTGTGCGAATGCGGTCTTGATGATGGTAATCTGGATCATTTATTCTTCTCTTGTCCTTTAAATTCCCAATCTCTCGATTTGTACCATAACCTTTCCAAAATTAAAATCCCTCTTCCTATTAACTTCCATTCCCTGTTGACCCACTTTTCTCCAAAATTAATCCACCTCATATCAACTTTTTTAAATTTAAATAAGGTCAAATTGTAGTTTGGTGTGTAGTATTAATAACTTTGTAAATTTATATGTATATATTGTGTTGTTCTTTGTAAATATATATGTTAGTATATATGTTGTTTATATAGTAATACCTACTGTTGTTTATACTATATGATAGTTACTCCTGTGTTGTCCTATTATAAATATACTAGCAAACTACCACGAAGTTCAAAGTTCGACGGCTCGTCTGTCTCCACATGACATTGGCAGAATAGTCGATACCGGCTCAGTTGCCAAAATTAAAAAAAAAAAAAAAATAGACGGATAGTTTAAAATATAGCTCAACTAGCTTTCCGCCCGCGGCTTCGCCCGCGTGGAGGTCGGTTCTATCGCGCTTTTTAGGTTTCCCTCGGGAACATCAAATTTTTCCGGGATAAAAGGTAGCCTATGTTCTTTCTCGGGGTCTAAAGATTGTCTGTGCCAAATTTCATCAAAATCGGTTGAGAGGTTTAAGCGGGAAAGCGTAACAGACAGACAGACAGAGTTACTTTCGCATTTATAATATTAGTATGGATGTATGTAAAGACTAAAGTTAAAGAGTAGTAGACTTTACCAAAAACAGTTTGAAAATCGTGAAATATAGTATTTTAATATCCAAGATATTAATTATTATATTATCCTAACTTTACATAGCACAGCTAACTACCACAGAGCAAGTAATCACTACGTTTTACTAACTTTTTTTTTCCGTGTGGAAATCCTCATAGGATGGTAGGAGGTCTGTCACACTTTTACTGACTAAAACCACCCGGGTATCTCTTCTATCAAGAGCGCGCGTGGAGCCGCGGGAGTCTAAATTCTTCCACGGCTCCACCCTCTCGTGCTGGCCCGGTCTGTCCAGGCCTCGTCTCCTGCACGGGGTAGTGGGGTGTTAAACTACCCCGTGCATCGCCTCAGAGGCGCGCGCCGACATTCGCGCGCGCCTCCGCCTCGGGGTCCATCGAATAGGGGGCGGGTACTTCCCCATGTCCCTCGCCCCTGGACCCATTCATGGGGGCGGAAGAGGGCGTTATCCGCCCTTCTTCGGCGCCCGGTGCGTCTTCTGCGGCCCGGGAAAGGAGTTGAGATCTCCCGTTCCGCAGCTTCCTTCTGCGACATCACGTCCTCACGTTTTACTAACTACATCAACTATTAACTGTGTAATTATGATTTTGAGTTTAATAAAAAATATAAAAATGTACTGCGGTTGTTTTGTTAAACGAGTGAAAATGTGATGGATGGAAAGTATTAGTATTTTATGTATCTCTATTAAGCACACTTACGTTTTGTTAATGCTAAATTTCAACATTTTTTTCTTGTATTCATTACAATTTTTTCTTATTATGATCAATAAATAACACGTCAGAACACAGTTTTACACCAAAAAAGTTTTACTGAACTACACAAATTGCAGTAGTTATTTTTTCAAACAAGAAAAGTTTGCACTTTGCACTTTATCATAGTTGTTACCATTACCACAGAGTACATTGGTTGTTGCTAAACTTGCTATTCGCAAACGTCATTTCTGGCGTCAATCGAGTTCTTGTGTTGATTACTTTTTATTTCGTAAAATGTTTTTTATTAGATTATTTATAACAAAACTGACAATATAAAACTACGATTTCTCGTAACTAGCGATATGGACCCTTGGAACTGCTGCAGAACATGTCTGGGAGAGGAATCTCTGCATCCTATATTTCAGTTCGCAGAATATCACGAAAAGTATTCCGATGTTATTTTTTCTGCTACTGGGCTAAAGGTATAATTAAAAATACGTTATGGCGGGTTTAGACTCTCGCCTCGCGCCTCGCCTCGTATCTCGCCTCGCAGCTCGCGTATTGTTGCGCGGTAGCGAGTGCCAGTTTACACTCGCGCGATGCGTTCAGTTTGCGTTGAGCCAGCAACGATGGAAGACGTCGAAATAATAGCGGTATCAACGGCCTTAATAAATATTTATCGATGCTTGAACATTATAAAAATATACTGCAGCGTTTCCTCTTGAGACCATTCCATTTTTTAGTTGATGATTTACACCAAAACAACACAACCTGCACGGAAGAGCGCCGTAAACAAACTGAAACGAGAGCGCGAGTGTAAACGCTACGCTCGCGTGCCTTGTGAGGCCCTTTGACTCGTGCCCAAAAAACCGCCTCCAACGCGAGCGCCGCGAGTGGCGAGGCGAGCTACGAGGCGAGGCACGAGGAAGCGTTTACACTCGCACGTCTCGCACCTCGCCTCGCCACTCGCGCGAGAGTGTAAACCAGCTATAGACTCGTAAGAACATAATAATTAACAAAAATTCTATCCGGAAAGAAGTTGGTAACAATTTGATGAGTTTGAACATTATTTGAAGTTTGTTTTTTTTTTTTATATTTTTTTTAATTCTGTTACTAAGTGTTGTTAAATTAATTACAGGTAGACAGTAACGACACGTTCCCGCAAAAAATGTGCACATCATGTATAAACTATATCAATTTCTCATATAAATTCAGAAAAAAATGTAAAGAAAACCAGAAATTACTTCTGGATCGCCTCAACAATAAACCTATGTACAATGTAAAAAAAGAACCAAATATATTCAACACTGAAAACAACACCAATGTAACGATTGACATATCCGACTTGATCAACGATTTCAATAATCACGAGGACAGTATAAACAGCTTTAACTATGACTCCGTTGAAAATAATGACAATGACATAATCGAATTTGAAACAAAAGTACAGGATCTTGTTGATGAACCCGTAGAATTAATATTTAAAACTAAGAAATGTAAAAAAAGTAATGAAAAACCTGTTAAACGAACTTTGCGGAGAAAGAAGGAGGGGGAAGAAAAGAAAGTGAGACTAAAAGAGGAAATTGAGTGCGAATACTGCCATAAAATATTAACTTCTAAGCTATCTTTAAGAAACCATTATAAAATACATACGGGATTTGACGTAGTTTGTGAGGTAAGTTGATAAACAACATTAAACCACCACCCTTGATGTTTACTAGCTTGTTACTATAAATTTTCATGCTAATTTTACTGTGGAGTTTTTGCCGGCTCTAGCCACCATTATACAGCATGTATCTGACATCGTAACGCAAACTTTGCGAAACGGCTACACCGCATGCCACTAATAAAATTATGATAGTCTTTTATGTAGTTAATGAGAGGTTACAGAAATCACAGTGTTAAAAAAAAAGTGTCGGCTCGGCCTTTGAATGTTGAAATTGTGCCACTGCTCGTGTTTGTAGGTATACTAGTAGGATCTTATTGGGTTATAAAAGTATAACAATTATGAGCGGTCTAAAGTAAAGAAAAACTGCATATAATTTTTTTATTAATCAGGAAAAAGCCGATTAAATATTCCACCACTGAGGGGTTCAGAATCATATACTGGGGATCCATGGTACTCGTTTGTGTGTCGATGTCAGATACACCCTATATAACCATGCCTCTAGCTTCCTTTTCATATGTGCCCATGTTCATTTATGTGTAATAAAATTATTTTGAGTCTGATTATTAGGCTTCCATACCGAAAAGGGTGAAAACGGGAACTTATTTATTTCAGGCACATACTTACACTAGCCTATAAAATGAATATAAAAAATCATTTATTCAAATTAGGCTGAGAATTAACACTTTTGAATGGCAGTCCTTGCTATATATATTATAAATAGGAAAGTGTTTGTTTGTTTGTACCGCTTTCACGCCGTAACTACTGAATCGATTGCTTTGAAATTTTGCAGTTGTAAAGTTAGTAGTCCGGATTATATAATAGGGTACTTTTTATCCCGGAAAAAAATTGACATACCCGAGGGAAATCTAAAAGCGCGATATAACCGAACTCCACGCGTGCGAAGCCGCGGGCGGAAAGCTAGTATTACATAAGACAGTCCGTCCAAAACGCCCGCCCTTCGCCACTTCCTAATGCCTTCGCTGGGAAGACGAAGTAGTAGTTAAACCTGATCTGAATAAAATCCATGTTTAGAAATATGGGGATCTAGTTTAAAAAAAATATGATTTATGTGTGAAAGTGTTTTGGATGTCTAAATATTTATTATTAAAAATGTCAATCCCCAGCATTGTGGCAAGAAATTTATAACCAGAAGACTACTTTTGATGCACTGCCGAGCCAAGCATGGGTATGAGAAGACTGACAAGTGTTCCTTCTGCGATTACAAGGCTTCTAATGCAGAACAAGTCAAGGTACATATTCAAATTCATAAGTCATTGATTGAAATGTAATACCTAGTGTGAGGTAACAATTAAAAATAATGTACACTCCCATCCATAGACCGTGTGAGACAAGCTTAGCTTAACCTCTACTGACCGATCATTGAAGTAATTCTGTACTACACCACACACACACACTATCAGTAGCAAATGGGCCAAAATAATGACAAAGCATCCATAGACCGTGTGAGACAAGCTTAGCTTAACCTCTACTATCAGTGACCAAAATAATGACTTGCTTAAAGCATCCATAGACCGTGTGAGACAAGCTTAGCTTAACCTCTACTGACCGATCAGTGAAGTAATTCTGTACTACACCACACACACACACTATCAGTAGTAAATGGGCCGAAATAATGACTTGCTTAAAGCATCCATAGACCGTGTGAGACAAGCTTAGCTTAACCTCTACTGACCGATCATTGAAGTAATTCTGTACTACACCACACACACACACTATCAGTAGCAAATGGGCCAAAATAATGACTTGCTTAAAGCATCCATAGACCGTGTGAGACAAGCTTAGCTTAACCTCTACTGACCGATCAGTGAAGTAATTCTGTACTATACCACACACACACACACACTATCAGTAGCAAATGGGCCAAAATAATGACTTGCTTAAAGCATCCATAGACCGTGTGAGACAAGCTTAGCTTAACCTCTACTGACCGATCAGTGAAGTAATTCTGTACTACACCACACACACACACTATCAGTAGTAAATGGGCCGAAATAATGACTTGCTTAAAGCATCCATAGACCGTGTGAGACAAGCTTAGCTTAACCTCTACTGACCGATCATTGAAGTAATTCTGTACTACACCACACACACACACTATCAGTAGCAAATGGGCCAAAATAATGACTTGCTTAAAGCATCCATAGACCGTGTGAGACAAGCTTAGCTTAACCTCTACTGACCGATCAGTGAAGTAATTCTGTACTACACCACACACACACACTATCAGTAGCAAATGGGCCAAAATAATGACTTGCTTAAAGCATCCATAGACCGTGTGAGACAAGCTTAGCTTAACCTCTACTGACCGATCAGTGAAGTAATTCTGTACTACACCACACACACACACTATCAGTAGTAAATGGGCCGAAATAATGACTTGCTTAAAGCATCCATAGACCGTGTGAGACAAGCTTAGCTTAACCTCTACTGACCGATCAGTGAAGTAATTCTGTACTACACCACACACACACACACTATCAGTAGCAAATGGGCCAAAATAATGACTTTCTTAAAGCATCCATAGACCGTGTGAGACAAGCTTAGCTTAACCTCTACTGACCGATCAGTGAAGTAATTCTATACTACACACACTATCAGTAGCAAACTGTACTCACGCACAATGGTCCGCTGGAGGGACTGAGTGCGGAAACCAAACCAATAACATAGAACATCAGTAGCAAATGGGCCAAAATAATGACTTGCTTAAAGGTCCAGTAACCTAGCTGGAAACTTTAAAAAAAAATAGCAGAAGGGGTTTCATTTTGACAGTTCAACATTGCGTTTTTTACATTGTTGAGCAGACACATTTTTCGAATATATGGAGCATGGACTATCAATTTGCTTCTTCCCCTTACGGGGAGCCTCGCGATCTTCCACCTCCCGACGTATTCAACACTCTATACAGTATGTTAACTAACAGAGGGCGTTCCCGTTAACCCGAAGTAGTATAGCATACATACATGCTAAAAAAAATATTTCCATTCGAAAACAAAATGTTTTAAAATTTTTTCCAATAAGAAAATATTCAATAAAATTTTTAAATTGACATGTAAAAGAAACACACTGTACACGCGAACTTGAAATACGGCAACGTCGCAATTTATTTATACATGACGACTACTATTTTGAATTAAAACAGGAGGTTTCAAATTTATTTCCAATTAGAATTTTTTTTTCGGATTTTTTTATGCTTATTTTTCTATGCTGATATTTTTATTTTAATCTATTAATGATATATATTAACGAGTTTAAGGGAACGCCCTCTGTTATTTAACATACTGTATATATATATTTTTTTATTAGTTATAAACTAGTGCTTGACTGCAATCCCGCCTGATGGTAAGCAGTGATGCAATCGTTGATGGTAAAACGCACTAGCTTATTAAGCCTATTCACTAAAAAAAACTGAGTGAATAGGAAGGAAGACGGCAGTTGAGCGAGGTGATGCAATGTTTAACCCAACAACACGACCAACGATGCTGCGCCAGAGGATGATCTGGAGACCCTCCACGACCAAACTCCCGACACAACAACATTAGGCACATCGTACCCGGTACACATCGCAACACAACTGCTCAGACCCGTCCTCCGTACGGCTTCACCAGACATCATGCCGGAACACGTCGAATCGCTTGGCGGCAAAACTTTGTCTGGTGGGTGGTAACTTATGCCGGCCGGCGGCTGATGTTGTTGCCTACCACCGACAAAAATTATATTTTGTATATGCGAAACCAGAAACACGTGTCCAGTATTTTTAAGTAAAGAATCTATGTACAAAATTTCAAAAAGATATCATGAAAAGCCACAAAGTTATGAGTTTGTTATCTTATCTGGTTGTCCCAACAAAAATATGGTCAACGCACAACTCGCTCGCTCACACCTGCAGCGGCGCGGCGCGGGGGTAGATTATCTAGCTATTCGTACGCGCCTAGTACTATGATCTACCCTCAACTGTGTTATACGCTTGGTAACCACACTGCAGCAATTTCTAAAAAAATGTATTTGGAAAAAAATATGACATGGGTGTAAAAATGACTGGAATAGATACAGTTCCAATCCGTCCCATCTCCGTTCCACCAGCGGACGACCCGTCGTACGGCTGGTTTCCACCCTTACGTTGTTAACACCACTACGATCCGGACGAAGCGTTTCGCCTCCTTTATACCGCGTACATCGAGGGACTGGAATAATTTGCCAGCGGCGGTGTTTCCGTCGGACTACAATTTGAGTGTCTTCAAGGCTAGAATGAATAGGCTCTTAATAAACTAGTGCGCTTTACCATCAACGATTGCGTCACTGCTTACCATCAGGCGGGATTGCGGTCAAGCGCTGGTTTATAAAATGTAAAAAAAAAAGAAAAAAAAAAGTTGCTTATTCTGCACAAACTATATTCAGGTACTTACCTAGTTTTTAATTACTGTTATTTCAGATCCATGAGCGTCTCCACACTGGTGAAAAACCTTTCGTTTGTTCAGACTGTGGAACTGGATTCCATCGCAAGAGCAGCTACTTACAACACGTGGCTATACATTTACCTGAGAAAAATGTACAGGTATACAAAAAATAAATATTTAATTTATAGACTGCACAGTTCCTTTATAGACTAGAGACTCTATTCTCGAAGTTGTTGACAGTTACATATACTTGGCTCAAACTATCCAGTTAGGAAGTTCCAACTTCGAGAAAGAGGTCAATCTTCGAATCCAACTCGGCTGGGCTGCTTTCGGGAAGTTATGATGTTATACTTTCGGGATGCGGCGGTGATTAACCTGTAAGCGCTTCCTTATCAACATGTACATCATGTAGCAAATGTGAAAAATGAAAAATAATTTCCTGTCACTAAACTAATGGACATATTTATATGATTTTTTATGGGTAGACTGAGAATGTGTTGAGGTACACCATGTTTAATTTATTGTCGTATCGTCAGCACCACTTTGTGTAACGGCTTTTATTTCCGATCTCTTCACATAAGATATTTTTATAACGATATTCCCACGGAATCGGGTTAAACCGCGGGACCAGCTAGTTTATAAAATCAGTTATACCAAAAACAAAAAGAATTTTGACAGCCTCCGTGGCGTAGCGGTAGCGGACGCGGCCGCTGCGCAAGGTGGCGCGGGTTCGATCCCCGCACAGTCTAAGTATTTGTATGCATGAATATGAATATTTGCACTGGTCTGGTCGTGCCTCGGAAAGCACGTTAAGCCGTTGGTCCCGGTTGCCATACGAACATCTAATGGCAATCCTTACGGGTTGTTGGAGCCCTCAAAAGTCCAACAATTGGTCTAACTGCAATGCTTCGATGTCGCCTTCGGGTTGTGGAGGTCAGACGGCAGTCGCTTCACGGAAAATGTCGAAGTTTAGCCATATCAGCAGTTGGACTGGTAAAGCGGACCCCAGACTCCAAAGCTGAAAAGGCTTCGGATGCGACTGGGATTAACGCAGGGATGATGATGATGATATCAAAAAAGAATTTTAATGTAATATTTTTACTTTTTTCAGTGCGATCAATGCCCCGCCCGCTTCAAATCCGTCACACTAATGCGTATCCACAAGAACAGACACAAAACGCCACAATACTCGTTCAAGTGTCGCGTCTGTGAGAACACGTTCGTGCGCCGGCGCAACGTGGTGCGGCATCTCATGCGGATACACGCCGTGCAGGCTGCACCGCATCATATAGATAGGATGAAGATAGCTTAGACAGCTTTTTTTTTTGAGCATTTCAAACCCTATGTTTCTTCCCTTGCCTGTGCCAGGGCAGCGGTTTCTTTTTTAACCAACCCGCAACCCTGACTCAGGAGGCATCGGTCTTCGTGGACCCCGTCACGATGTGCTGACATCTCTTTGAGGCGCGCGTGAAACACGTTGCGCCGTCGACTCGGGCCTGGTCCTTACCGGGCGGCGAGCTGCTCACTGCTCTCCGAAGGCCCGCGCTTACGGTGGCCGGGAGGCCGGTGTTGTCTCCCTACCAGGGCGTCTCCTGCGGCGGCTAGAGAGGGGGGAGGGGGGTATGGTTTTACCCAGTAAATGCCCTTGGAGGTTAAATAGACAGTCACTCCATCTAAAATACTGGGATTTAGCTGCGTCCTGTTAAGTTGAAAGCGGACGTCGTCCATAAGAAAAGAATAGGCGACAGATGATGAACTCCAGGTGACAGTACTTCAAGCTACTACAATATGTCCGATTTCTTTATTAGATTTTCAACTTTATCTCTAAAGTGTTAAAGCTCAAGGTTTATTGGAATATTTGACAGCCTCCGTAGCGTTACGGTAGCGAACGCGGCTGCTGGTCACCGTTGGTCCCGGTTGCTATACGAACATCTAATGGCAGTCGTTACGGGTTGACCCTCAAAAGTTCAACAATTGGTCTAACTGCAATGCTTCGATATCGCTTTCGGGTTGTGGAGGTCAGACGGCAGTCGCTTCACGGAAAATATCTAAGTTTAGCCAAAATCAGCAGTTAGACTGGTAAAGCGGACCCCAGACTCCAAAGCTGAAATGCTTCGGATGCGCGTAACGTACGTGCTAAAAGGTGTTGTGTACCGCCGGTTTCGTGGCCAGCTACGTGACACCGGTCAGCGACACACGACGCCGACACTTCGCGTATTGAAGTGATACACCTGCGGAACGTACGGCGCCGAAAGCTCAGTGACTGAAGTGTCAGTCGCAATATTCAGTTGTTATGACCCAAACGGGATTGTTGATTGGGAATATTTGACAGTTTAGGGTAGCTTGACAATCAAGAAAGCCGATCGAGACCGCATTGACGCTTTCGAGACGTGGTGCTGGAGAAAGATGCTTCAAAATCCTTGGACAGCATTCCGCTGAAATCAATCAATCCTTCGAGAACTGGGTGTCACAATAAGACTCTCCTTTTTCTGCCTTCGAAGAATTTTGGAATATTTTGGCCATATTGCCGGAAAAGATGGACACAACCTCGAACATCTGATGGTTATTGGGAAGGTGGATGGACGACGTTCTAGAGGTCGCAGTCCAATAAGATGGCATGATCAAATCCGTTCATCTCTGGACACCGACCTGCATGATGCTATACTCGCGGCCAGAGATCGTAACAGATGGCGGACTATCATAAAGCAGAAGATAATTCCACAGGGACATCTATTAAAAGATGGAGGAAAACATCTTGAGGAAACCTGGACTTTAAGTCTGAAATCGCCAACCCGCATTGAGCAAGCGTGGTGATTACGCTCAATCCCTCTCTGTATGAGACCTGTGACGATAAAAAAATAGTTGATGATGATGATCACGACCCTCAGTAATGAGGAGAAGGAGGGTAGCTTGACCTGCTGTTGTCCGGTCATTTTCTGATACATCTGTTTACATTTCCATCACCATTTTCGGAGCAGACGGCTTTGACTAATAAATAGAAGATCTTTACAATTGAAATATTAATCGTATAAAAATATTATTATTTAAGAGATTTATTAAGTATTAAATATTGTGATACTAGTAGTATTTAGAAGCTGTTATAGCTGAAAATTAATGTTCGTATTTTAACGCTTATAAAAAAGATCTGAAGTATACATACTCTAGTTTTTTTTTTTTTTTTTTGATCAGTTTGTGGTTCTCAATACGCATACTTTTATATTTGACCTCTATCCAAAATTTTATGAACTACTAGGACTTTTTGTCAGCCCAAAAACGAAAGCTATAGCTTCGTTCAAATAATTCATTTACGAACCACGTTCAAGGTGTTGCATGAGGCACTAGTTACCCTGAGCAAAGACTCCAGGGTCAAACATACACGCCTAATGCTAGATGCAGTCGAGAGGCAACCAATGATACAAGCACCCAATGACAGGGTACCAAAACAGTACTGCTTTACTGTAGGTCCGGAGGAGTTGAAAGTATCCACCGACGGATCGTAGACCGATCAAGGAACGGGCGTCGGAGTGTTCTCACATGATCTCAACATAAATATATCCAGACCGCTAGGGATGCTCAACACGGTCTATCAAGCAGAGTGTGCGGGCATATCTTTGGCGGCCCTAGCCTTAAAAGCCAGAAGAGTTGCGGATACGCGTGTCCGCATACTCACTGACAGTGCTTCCGTCCTCCAATCCCTAAAGCAGGGATGCATCACATCAAGTCTAATACTTGAGTGCCACGATGCATTGGAACGGATAACCGTACCAAACCGCAACACTGTGACACTACAGTGGATAAAGGGTCACAGCGGTTCACTAGGTAATGACGCAGCTGACGAGCTGGCTAGAAGGGCATCCAGCGCGTTGGTCAGCGGACCGGAGCCCATTGTGCCTATCCCCTTTATTCAAATACGCAGATGGCTACAAAAGCATACCTACGAACAAGCGGAGATTTGGTGGTCCTCGTCACCGGGCTGCAGGTAGTCCAGGGAGGCTATGCCATCCCTGGATGACAAGCTAACCAAAAGGTTGCTGCGCCTGCATAGGAAAAACCTACGATTGATGACGGGGATCATTACGGGCCACTGCTCGCAGAATAAGCATCTCCACACAATAAGCATAACGGACAGCCCTCTGTGCAGAGCCTGCATAGAGGCTGACGAGACAGTTGCGCATGTACTCTTCGAGTGTACAGGCGTTACCCAAATTAGAAACAAAACCATAGGAGCACCAAGATCTTACACAGATGTTCTCAACAGGCTAGGAGACCTGATGGGCTTCTGGAGGGAGGTGGGCTGGTTGGAATAACCGCCAAAGGCCGCCATGGTCCACGCACAATGGTCCGCTGGAGGGACTGAGTGCGGAAACCAAACGAATAACATAGAACATAGAACATCGTACAATTGCGTTGAATGACTCTCATTCCCAAGCAATCTTTTAGTGGCCTAAATTCTTTTTTTTATTAGTTATAAACTAGTGCTTGACTGCAATCCCGCCTGATGGTAAGCAGTGATGCAATCGTTGAGTGTAAAGCGCACTAGTTTATTAAGCCTATTCACTTAAAAAACTTAGGAATAGGAAGGATGACTGCAGTTGAGCGAGGTGATGCAATGTTAAACCCAAGACCAACACGACCAAACGATGCTGCGCTAGAGGGAGATTGATCTGGAGACTCTCCACGACCAAACTCCCGAGACAACAACATTTGGCGCATCGTACCCGCCACACATCGCAACATAACTGCTCAGACCCGTCCTCCGTACGGCTTCATCAGACATCATGCCGGAACACGACGAATCGCTTGGCGGCAAGACTTTGTCTGGTGGGTGGTAACTTCTGCCGGCAGCCGATGTTATGGCCTACCGCCGAAATCAAATATAGTGTCATGTTGGAACGGGTACAGAACAAGTTTACAAGGCTTTTGTATTTTAAACTATATGGAGTGTATCCGTTCTAACCGTTGATGTACCCCACACTTGATATGGTGGGATATAATGAGCCGAGAGTTCAGTCTTGCTGCATATGTAGTTAAGTTATTGCGTGGCGTAGCACATAACCCAGGAGTGCTACGTCAGCTAGAGCTTCAAGTGCCGGATCGGTACGTGTGGAGGCGGCGACGCCCGCAACTGCTAAACGTGCCTGTGGCTAGAACCAACCTACTGGCGAAAGCGCCCCTCACCCGTACAATCCGTATGGTGAACAAAATCCATGATAGACTGGACATATTTTCGTGTTCTTTGAGTGAACTCGCAAGAGTTTTATTAAATATTGTAAGTTATATTTAAGAATTAGTGTATGTTTATTAAAGTGGACAACTGCACTGTCGCATTAGGGTATGACCTGTAGGTAACGACAGTTGTAAACTGATAATTTGATAAATAAATAAATAATAATAAATTCCAAGTAAAGAATACAGGGAGCGCTGGTGACAAGTTCAAATGTTGACACTGGAATATTGGGTATTATTATATTATTTAGAATTCATAAGTATTAAGCCATAGACACACTAGGGGACAAATGTGCCACGGCAAGTATCGGCGACATGTCAAGCGGAGCCGGTCGATTTCGCCTGACAAATATGGCGACGTGTCGCGCGATGTTGCCAGACATGTCGACCGAAGTCTGGCAACGTCGTGCTACTGCACCCAACGTCGGTGGCGACACGTGCTGCACGACATTTGTCCCCTAGTGTGTCTGTGGCTCAACAATCAAGTTACTACAATCTGTCAAGATTTCATTATTAGATTTTCAACTTTATCTCTAAAGGAGTAACGCTTAAGGTTGATTGGAAATATCTGACAATTTGTGGTAGCTTGACCTGCTGTCGTCCGTACATTATCCTATATACAATAAGCATCTTATGTCATTTATCGAAAATGTAATCTCAGAGTCTGGATGTATGTAAGGTATACGAATAAAATGTAAAATAATCATCTAAGTTTGTATAACTAATAACTATGATCATTCTAAAACCTACAATATCCTCTTCCCGAAATATCACATTCATCTCATATATCTTGAAACCAAAGTCTTTGAAGGTTTTTATGTGCTCTCGACTTTACCATCAGATCCATGCTTTTCTTTTTTTCCAAATCAAATGTCATTTATTCAAATTAAGCTGAGTATGCGCATTTTTAGAACGTCAATATTACAAAGACAGTCTCCCAAAACGCCCACCCATGGACACTTCCTAGTGCTTTAGCTGGGAAGAAGAAGTGGCGGAACAAACTCCCCAGCAGCACAGCTGTCTGTTCATTTAAAAAAAAACACGACTTTATACAATACTATGTATAGTGATGAACACAAGAAAATACAACAACAATGAAATTATTTTCCACTAGCGGCCGCCAGCGACTTCGTTCGCGTGGACTTAGTTATGCTCGGCTCCTATTGGTCGCAGCGTGATGTATATAGCCTAAAGCCTTCCTGGATTAATGGGCTATCCAAAGCAAAAAGTATTTTTCAAATCGGACCAGTAGTTCCCGAGATTAGCGCGAACAAACAAACTCTTCAGTTTTATATATTAGTATAGATATGGCCAGCCACCACGCCAAAATACTAGGAAAGCAAAACAAAAAAAATCAAGCTCCTATTAACTTACCCCCCTCCCCCTCCTAAGCCATCGGCTGGCGACACTCTTGTGATCAGCCCATTGATTCTATAAAGATCTTACCATGAAATGTTGCTGGAGTATGATCTCAATAGCGTCAATCCCTTGCATTAGAAAGAATGAAAAAACATTTATTCAGCACACAATACATCTATGCATCTTAAACATACATCAGGGCCTGTAGCCAATGTAACATCGCTTCGTAGCGAAGCGAAATCGAATACCAAACCTACCAATGGCGGGAACGATTGACCACGCGACGCGATAAATCACGTGGTCAATCGTTCCCGCCATTGGTTGGCGTGGTATTCGATTTCGTTTCGCTACGAAGCGATGCTACATTGGCTACGGGCCCAGGTGGCAACAAATAAAAATCGAATAGAAAGTCAAAACGTCGATGTAAAAAATAGCGATAAAATGCGCCTCGCGGTTGTACCTGCTCGGTAGTTATAAATAATAAATAAATAAAAACTTTATTGTTCAGAAAAACGTTACAATATTTAAATAGCACTAACCTCCACACTAGGATTCCCTGTGTCGTGGAGACTAGTCTCCTTCGTCCAACAAAATTATTAGATCGGTTCATACATAGCATCGGTCATTAATTATTGAAGTGACAAAGACAGGTTGTTCTTCCAAACAAATTTTACTAAAAAAATATGTATCAACTTATTTAGTGTGTATTAATTAGAATTTTGAAATTTTGTGGTGTACTGTGTATTGTGTGGATGTGTGAGTGTGATGAATGAGTGAGTTAAGGTGGGTTTAGATCAATCGAACGAAGTCCTCATAGCACTCCCAAGCCTGCCATATATATTATTTCTGCGATATAGTCCACTAGAAGAAGAACTCTTCCACACTGTTCGAATTGTGGAAATCTGTCAAAGTGGGGACAGAGAGTACTAGTTCGACTGGTCCAAATCGTCCTTTATGTGTTTGTGTGATGAATGTGAGCGTGTTGCGTTCATGTATTAAGGAACTTCTCCGTGCTTTCATAGGCCATTCTCGTCAGAAATTTTGAGCCATAATTTTTGCATTTATTTCTGGTCATAGGTAGTCGTAGGATAGGTATCCATTTTGTTATTCAGCTTACTATAGATAAACGCCTGTTAACGCCTCGCTGGCCACGTTGTAGGCGAGCGGTCGGCGCGGTGTCCGTGCGCTCAATGCTTGCAGTCGCCGCGCCGTCGCTTGTCAGTCAGTTGCTTTCAGCATTTTATGCACCCGAAATCTTCGTTGTTATTAATTCTAGCGTTTCTCTCTTCATCCTAAAGTGCAATAGCAATTACTGCTAGTTCGTGCGTTGTGATTCGGGACATAGGTATTAAAAAATACGAGTTGCTTTAATGGAAACCGATCGCGGACTACGTACCGTATTACAGAACGTTACTCAAGACTCAAGTACATTGACCTCTATAATTACCACTGGACTGGCGGCTGTCAAAGTGTTTTTGTGCCGGTTTGATAATCGCCATTTTGGCGCTGTCGAACGTAGCGAGTGTCCGTGGTACTAAAAGTAGTGATGTCGACATCAGCGAACAAAATATATCGATAACTCTTGCTCGGTACTTTCTATTTGATGCCGTGTCCCTACTAACGTACCTATGGCGTAGACCCCTGCGTGAGAAAAGCACTCGATACTTTGACGAGTACGATACTTTTTTATCGATACTACTCATGAGTAAAGTATTGATACTTTCTATTCGATACCGTGTCCCTATTTACAATATACGTCAAAATTAGTTCTGTGGACACTCGCTAGTAGCGCTTCAAATAGGCACAAAAATATAGCTGTCAAACTTACGGAACAGCCTGTCCAGTGGTAATTATACAACGTGTAACATAAAGGGTATATACATAACAAAGGCATGGCATCTTTACATAATATCGAACGATATTGTAAGGGTTTTTTAATTCTATCTCTTTATGTTAGGAAGTTATGAGGAAAAACACCGCCTGTGATAGGCTACTATCATACTAGTCGCATAGAGATATTGAAGACATTTATCGGCTTTTGGCAAGTAACGTGACGGGTAACGAGTAGTTATTAACGTATGTAGTGTGCTGCCACGTTTGTTATGATTTGATTTAAAGAAACACACGAAACCGAAAATTTGGTACCAATTTTTTGAGTATTTTATTTTGAGTTGAAACCCTTCAGATATCGTTTGATATCATCTAAAGATGCCATGCCCTTGGTATGTATATACCCTTTTTGTTACACGTTGTAGAGGTCAGTGCACAAGTATTACTTGAAACTAGTTTCAACCAATCAAAAGGCTTCAAACGAGACTTAAGTAAAGCTTGAGTTTTGAGTGATGTTCTGTAATACGGACCTTAGTCTATCGCGAAAAGCTAAAGCGGTCGACGGGTGGACAGCTGGCCGTCTGCTAGCTGTCACCGCGTGGACTGCAAGCAGTCGTCTTAGTTTAGGACGGTGTTGGAGCAGTGTCGTTTAAGTGTGATATCCTGATATTCCCTCGGGACCAAAACTTATGTAGATAAAATCGCGGGTGTGTGTAGTGGTTATACAATATGTAAAGAAAACCCTGTCCGACCCATAAGGATAATAAAGGTTAGGTAAACACTTGACCAAATATAATATAAAATTTTACATAATCATCATAGTAACAATACTAATGAATTTTGAAATAATTCTTTTTTCCCGGGAATTAATTCCAATTTCCCCGAAATTTGGTAATTTTTAAAAAAGTGACAACACCGGTATTATTATAAGCGAATAGCGACGCGACCACGTCACAGGTGCCGCGTGCCCTGCCCCCCGCCGCCCGCGGAAGGGGTTGCTAACCGCACATGTATTAAGTTACCTCTTTTTGCGAAATAATATTTATTTTTTTAGGGGATTTTTTTTTGCAGTTTAGCCTGTCTTTGTGGGCATTAGTAGAATCAGTTATCGATACCTAACAATACCTTCACGGGTCGGACAGGGTTTTCTTTACATATTGTATATACAAAAAAAAAAAAAACTGTAATTGTAGTAGTGTTATATAGTACTGCTTTTATTACATAATGCTAATCAGAAATAGTTTATTTCATTATCCATTATCATAAAAAAGACTTCTAATTAAGGATCCCAGTATAATAATTATGTAACACACTATTTCTAAATTACGAAGCATATTAATATCCATTACTCCATATAATCGGTCATCTGTACCTAAAGTCGGTTCGCTGACTGAAGTTGAACGAGACAACGTCGTAAGAGAATACTGATGCAATGGTTAACTTATCGTTATAATGAAACGAAATCGTTTATTATGCAAGTAGGAACCACTGATTACATTTCATCATCATCAGCCTCTACTCGTCCACTGCTGGACATAGGCCTCCTTCATGGCACGCCAACAAGCTCGATCCTGAGCAGTTCTCCGCCAGCCACCTTTCTGATCACATTTACACGTCATATTTTTTTAAACTAGATGGAGCCGGAATTTCCTAACTGACTACCTCTGAGAACAGAAACCGGAACAAACTCAGGGTTCATCGTCTTTTTCAAGTCCAGACATTAAAAACGAAAATGTTTACAATAATTTACGTGATTTAACAAAAACAGCGATTAAAATGTCATAATTGTAGCATAATTAGGCATATTACTTAAGACATTGCTTATCAGAGCGAGCAGCTCAATCCCTAGCTTTTATCAAGCATAGTTTTATCAATTAAGCATAGCATAACCTACAATCGCTGCACTAGCGGATCGATGCTATTTATTTTAATGATGAAAGCACGAATATTCGACAATATATCACTGAACATATATTTAATATTGAAAGAAAATCATAAATCATCACATTCATCGCCGCATTTATTGTTACTATAAACAATTGACACTACCTTCACTTTTCACTGCACTTCATACTTGACGAAAACATGTGAATGTTTGTATAGCAGTTGTCCACGCGGATGCATCGCTCACTCAAGTAGGAGAGAAACAGATGTCGAACGCGGAAGCCGATTGTGCCTATTTGTCGCTCGTTCCGCGCTTTTGCTAGCATTTTAACGGAACGCCTCAGAGCGAGGTAACGCCGCATGAGTCATATTTTTTCGTGCGTGCAGCCGGCTCCATCGAATAGGGTATTTGACTAAAAAAACTAATCAGTCCGTCAGTCAGATTTCCAAAAAATACTAGACACGTATTATTGTCTTTTTTCATATAAACAAAAAATGGAGACGACACAGTGCGTTGAAAACTCGTGTGATGTCACTGCACGATTTACTTTTTAGCGACCAGTGACGTCACCAGCCACCACTCCTGATCTTTGATGCCTTTTATATTTGTCAATTTTTATTGATTTGATAAAACAAAATATACGTATCCAATATTTTTCTATAATCTGAATGACGGATTAAATATAATATTTTTTTTTACCCAGGAAACATCCCTACTATAAGACATTGACGTTGTCACGTCAAAATAAATAAATACGGACAAATCACACACATTGAGCTAGCCCCAAAGTAAGTTCGAGACTTGTGTTATGGGATACTAACTCAACGATACTATATTTTATAATAGATACATATATAGATAAACATCCAAGACCCAGGACAATTAGGAAAAGATCGTTTCCCATCATGACCTGACCGGGGATCGAACCCGGGGCCTCCACGTCGCAGGCAGGCGTGTTGACCGCTGCGCCACGGAGGAGGACAAAAATATGTCTACACAAAACGTAAATAACGCAATGAATGTCGTGGAACTGTCAAAATGAAACCCATTGCTACTGATAGTGTGTGTACACATTATGAATAACTGGTTGCTACTGATAGTGTGACGTAATTACCACGCTAGACATTATAAATAACACAATGAATGTCGTGGAACTGTCAAAATGAAACCCATTGCTACTGATAGTGTGTGACGTAATTACCACGCTGGTGAGACATTATAAATAACACAATGAATGTCGTGGAACTGTCAAAATGAAACCCATTGCTACTGATAGTGTGTGACGTAATTACCGCGCTGGTGAGACATTATAAATAACACAATGAATGTCGTGGAACTGTCAAAATGAAACCCATTGCTACTGATAGTGTGTGACGTAATTACCGCGCTGGTGAGACATTATAAATAACACAATGAATGTCGTGGAACTGTCAAAATGAAACCCATTGCTACTGATAGTGTGTGACGTAATTACCGCGCTGGTGAGACATTATAAATAACACAATGAATGTCGTGGAACTGTCAAAATGAAACCCATTGCTATTGATAGTGTGTGACGTAATTACCGCGCTGGTGAGACATTATAAATAACACAATGAATGTCGTGGAACTGTCAAAATGAAACCCATTGCTACTGATAGTGTGTGACGTAATTACCACGCTGGTGAGACATTATAAATAACACAATGAATGTCGTGGAACTGTCAAAATGAAACCCATTGCTACTGATAGTGTGTGACGTAATTATGGTGAGACATTATAAATAACACAATGAATGTCGTGGAACTGTCAAAATGAAACCCATTGCTACTGATAGTGTCGTAATTATTCTGCTGGGCGGAGTTTCGCTTGCTTCTATTTGACATCTTGCTTCAACTTTTCAACGTTATTCGCCGGTCTGTTCTCTTTGTCGGCAGTAAAGGGCCAGCCGGGAGCTGCGGTGGACTGCAATATCGTCCAAAGGGCTCCGCTGTCGGCCCCGCTAGACATGTCCAGTTCAATTGGCTGCAGAAGCTTGCGGGATTCACTTTTTATATCTGTTTTGTGGAGTTAAAGATTTAGGGGTAGGAGCAAATATTGATTAGAAGGTTTTTTTTTTATAATTTTTTTACGACATCAATAGGAGATTGTATGCAAAACTTTTTGTTTGAGAACTCAATAGGCAATAAATATAGTTTAAAAAACTAAAAGACATGCTTTTAAAGAATATGAAACTAAAAAGCTAAAAATATTTTTTAAAAGAGCGTGAGGCGCTTAATATACAAAAATTATGGCACAAAGCGCCCCACGCTTAGTTTCATATTCTGTAAAAGCATTTTTTTTTAGTTTTTTTTAAACTTTATTTATTTTCAATATTTTAGTTCAATATTCTTAAAAAAAAACGAACGAACGTATTGAAAACGGTGGGACATTTTACAGTAATGAGCCGCTCACTCGTAGTCCAAAGAGTTAGGGACGGACAAACAAGCAAGCAAACATACAAGTGAACAATTTGCCAGCGGCGGTGTTTCCGTCGGACTACAATTTGAGTGTCTTCAAGGCTAGAGTGAATAGTGTACCCACGGTATTTTCACAATAATACAATTTTATGATGTAAAAACTTTAGCATCTAGTGGTGATTTGGTGAAACCTGGAGCACAGGCGAAAAGTAGCCAGCCTGTCGGTGTTCTATAGAATGCATTTTGGGGAGTGTACGATCGAATTGCATGACTTAACTGGGTTGTATGCTAAAAAATAATTTAATGTCCATGAGATAGATTTACAAAAAATACTGAACTTGTATTTTTTATTTCATTCAAATACTTAGGAAGATATATTGATTTGAAATGTCGCATGACGTCACGCCGTGGTACACAATATACCACGGCGTGATGTAATTAGCCCCCACTTCGGAACTCTAATACGCTATATCTCAGTAGTTTTTGGTAATTTCGACAAAATCCATACTAATATTATAAATGCGAAAGTAACTCTGTCTGTCTGTCTGTTACGCTTTCCCGCTTAAACCTCTCAACCGATTTTGATGAAATTTGGCACAGACAATCTTTAGACCCTGAGAAAGAACATAGGCTACCTTTTATCCCGGAAAATTTGATGTTCCCGAAGGAAATCTAAAAAGCGCGATATAACCGAACTCCACGCGGGCGAAGGCGCGGGCGGAAAGCTAGTAAAAAATAAGGGTCTTAATTTTTTTATTATCTATAAGATATTGTTACGAATGGACCTTATGTCGATGGCATAAGGTTCAATATCGCGTGACATGCAGTGTGTCACTTTTAAGCCCTATTTCGCCGGAACTAGACATTTTCTAGGTACAATAATAAAACGCATTGCTAGACTTAGGACGGCCTATCGAATGGTACAGGTCTCAACAGTTTTGTCAACAAAGTGTCGACATCGAAATTTCTAGATACCCGTTTCCGGGAATTATCGTAGGTACTTACTTGGCCGGTGACCTCGAAGTTATGCAGTATTATTATTACGTCTAGAGGATTCTGGAATGTTCGATCAGCTGGCCTATATATAGCGCCGTGACGCCGGCGCAGAGTCAGTCTACACTCGACTAGCGATACGAAAACAGCGACAGATAAGAAGCGATAATTGAGAATACCTACCGCGACAACTGTAACGAGAACTGTAAGTACTACGTGAAGAAACATCTGTTGCGTTATTGTGTGTTTACAACACGGACTTCGTGGACGTAAGAGAAGACTTCGGTGCGACATCAGCTACATTCTACTTGTCATTGCCTACAATCGACTGTACCTTCGTTGCCAATAAACTTCGTAACCCTTAACCGGCATTTTAGTACCCCTAGCCCGTAACAATATACATCCTTGTATACCTCCCTATTCCTCATCTCCGGTCCATCATCGGACGACCCGTCGTCGTACGGCAAGTAACCACCCTTACGTTGTTCATACCTACTACTACGATCCGGGCGAAGCGTTTCGCTTTTATACGGCGTACATCGTGGGACTAGCACAATATTTCAGTGTTCAAGTGTCGTCCGGTGTTGCAACGGAGATGCTGAAATTAAGTCGTGCAATTCCTGCGGACACTTAAAATGCATCCTACAAAATACCGTCAGACATTAGCTTATTAAGATCCCATTCACTATAGCTTTAAATACACTTAAATTGTAATCAGACAGCTAGAATTTACCTGCTGCGGCAGGCAAATTATCTGAAATCTCACACAGTAAAATCTTTTAAAAAGGATACATCCTTTGGCAACATTGGGAGCTGCACTGAAATCCCACCGAATGCCGGTTAGCTCCTTAGCTAACTGGTATGTTTCTCTGAAACAGTTATAATTTTGATTAGAAAGTGGAACGCAAACAGATGAGCAAGTAAAGAATTTTCAGAAAACCGCAAAAAGGAAAACTTTTTCATTAATTTTTACTTTATAAATAGATTTTTTTTATAACTATAAATTAGCGTTTGACCGCAATCCCGTCTGATAGTAAGCAGTGATGCAATCGTTGACCGTAAAGCGTGCTAGTTTATTAAAAGCCTATTCACTTAAAAAAAAAGGAGTGAATAGGGAGAAAGATGGCAGTTGAGCGAGGTGATTCAATGTTAAACCCAACAACACGACCAACGATGCAGCGCCAGAGGGAGATTGATCTGGAGACCCTCCATGACCAAACTCCCGACACAACAACATTTGGCGAATCGTACCCGGCACACATCGCAACACAACTTCTCAGACCCGTCCTACGTACGGCTTCACGACATCATGCCGGAACACGACGAATCGCTTGGCGGCAAGACTTTGTCTGGTGGGTGGTAACTTCTGCCGGCAGCCGATGTTATGGCCTACCACGGAAAGGAATTAAAGTGATTCATACTTTAAGTCTTCAAACGTCATTTACTTCATTTCTCCATAACACACACATCCCTCTTAGCAAACTTTATCATCATCTTCCCGCCTTTACCAAAGCATGTTGAGGTCAGCTTCCAGTCTAACCGGATCCGGCTGACTATCATTATTTTACACTAGCTTTCCGCCCGCGGCTTCGCTCGCGTGGAGTTCGGTTATATCGCGCTTTTTAGATTTCCCTCGGGAATATCAAATTTTTTCGGGATAAAAAGTAGCCTATGTTCTTTCTCAGGGTCTAAAGATTGTGTGTGCCAAATTTCATCAAAATCGGTTGAGAGGTTTAAGCGGGAAAGCGTAACAGACAGACAGACAGACATACAGACCGACAGACAGACAGACAGAGTTACTTTCGCATTTATAATATTAGTATGGATGGAGAGAGAGACTATGTACCTATCTGACCTCCACATGCTAATCACTGGGTAGTGCACGCCTCAAAGTGATGTCAGCACTAAGTGACGGGATCCACGAAGACCGATGCCTCCTCGGTCAGGGTTGCAGGTTGTTTTTTTATATACAATATGTAAAGAAAACCCTGTCCGATCCGTGAAGGCATTGTTAGGTATCGATAACTGATTCTACTAATGCCCACAAAGACAGGCAAAACTTAAAAAAAATATCCCCCTAAAAAAATAAATATTATTTCGCAAAAAGAGGTAACTTAATACATGTGCGGTAAACAACACCATTCCGCGGGCGGCGGGGGGCAGGGCACGCGGCACCTGTGACGTGGTCGCGTCGCTATTCGCTTATAATAAAATCAGTGTTGTCACTTTTTTAAAAATTACCAAATTTCGGGGAAAATGGAATTAATTCCCGGGAAAAAAGGATTATTTCAAAATTCATTAGTATTGTTACTATGATGATTATGTAAAATTTTATATTATATTTGGTCAAGTGTTTACCTAACCTTTATTATCCTTATGGGTCGGACAGGGTTTTCTTTACATATTGTATATTACTAGCTTTCCGCCTGCGGCTTCGCCCGCGTGGAGGTCGGTTATATCGCGCTTTTTAGATTTCCCTCGGGAAAATCAAATTTTTCCGGGATAAAAGGTAGCCTATGTCCTTTCTTAGGGTCTAAAGATTATCTGTGCCAAATTTTATCAAAATCGGTTGAGAGGTTTAAGCGGGAAAGCGTAATAGACAGACAGACAGACAGTTACTTTCGCATTTATAATATTAGTATGGATTGTAACAAGAGTATTTTAGATTTTTTCTTAAGTTATGTATAAGAAAATGTACAGTTTTAAACATCTAAAAAATTTGCTTATATGGAGTTAGCGGGTTTGGGAATTAAGGTATCAATTTGTTAATGCCTCTTGGGTCAGGGTTGCGGGTTGGTTGAAAAAAACCGTGGCCCTGGCACACAGGCAAGTGAAGGAACAGGGGTAGGGTAGGTTTTAGTCAGTAAAGTCTGACACGCCCATCCGCGGGAGAGGTCAACAAAAAAAAAAAGGTATCGAAATGAGAGGTTCTTAACATACTTATGTAAATTACTAACTTGGCATTATCCAGTCTATTCCTGTCGCTGCCTGTGATGGTGAGGTGGGACTCGAAGGTGGCACACACGGTCCAGCTCATTACCACGACGCAGCAGTTCTGCTAAGCGCTCGTTCAGCTCAATCTGTAGTGTACGGATATTCATCATCATCAACTATTTATCGTCCCACTGTTGGGCCAGGTCTCCTCTCATACAGAGAAGGATTGAGCGTAATCACCACGCTTGCTCACTGCGTGTTGGCGATTTCAGACTTAGAGTCCAGGTTTCCTCAAGATGTTTTCCTTCACCTTCAGTCATTGGTGTCCAAGATATACTTAGAAAGTACATATAACTTTAGAAAATTTACATTGATACTTGCCTGACCTGGAATCGAACCCGCACACTCATACTTGAGAGGCTGGTGTTTTAACCACTAGGCCACCACGACTATTCATACAGATATTGTGAAATGTTAATTTTCTGAATAGTGTTTAGTAAGTTACACACATACCCCCTTATTAATAAATTTATCTTTAATCATCGCTTATGAAGAAACCTCTTAAACACTGTGCTGTTTATTCATAAACGATGATTTAAGTGACGTTAAGGTCAAAATGTATGGTTAAAGAATTGCTAATCACTAGTTAACTTCAAGAATAATCAATAATAATCTATACTAATATATAAAGCTGAAGAGTTTGTTTGTTTGTTCGCACTAAACTAAACTACTGATCCGATTTGAAAATTCTTTTTGCGTTGGATAGCCCATTAATCCAGGAAGGCTTTAGGCTACAAAACATCACGCTGCGACCAATAGGAGCGGAGCATAACTAACTCCACCGAACAAAGTCATGGCCGTGCTAGTAATAGATAAAATAAATGTATAAAATTAAACATTGTATTTTTATTCATTACAAAACCATAGTCAACACTTTCGGTGATACATAATTAAATACCTAGCGTCCTATTTTATTCAAATAGTGTGCACTCAGGTCCCAACTTATCGCACACGGGTAGTACTTACAAAAACTCCAAATTATTGTATATAACAATAAGATATTTTTTAATATGAGAATTAAATATTATTATTATTGACTTACTTTCATAACCCAGCCACTGTATTATATTGCATACACTATTGAGATTTCAACATTTAGCGTCTGTCAAAGATTATATTACTATGAAATCAATGGTTTAACAGTTTCAGTTCTTTCAAATAAACCTATTACAGGCACTTTAGAATTGTCAAAGGGTAGGTCAGGCATAAAGATTATGCTGGTTCCCATTACAAAGCGTAGTAGGTACCTGTGGAGAAGAATGGGCAAGAAACTCTATGGACACTGTAAAATATTCTACATAGAGCATCCGCAGCAAGCGCAGCCTTACCTGATTATCCTGTGCCGCTGTTAATGTAAGTAGAAGTAATCAATCGAGATAGCAATGGTGCCTTGAACAATGATTGGTATAGATTAAACAACTCACATTCAAATTCATTTCTTGTGCCAATTTGGTCTCTAATTCAGTCTTCTTCTTGGATGCTTTCATTTGTTGTTGTTCTTTTTCGATCTTTTCTGTAATGATTTGGAAAACATGAGAGAATTTGCCAGATAAGTATAGTTAGCATAATACTTTTTTATGAGGTAATTACTGTCCACTCGTTTGCAAAAGTCGTCCAGTTTTTCCACTATGTCCAGCAACCAAGTTTCTTTCGATTCTGAACCCATTTTAGGTAATTTATATTTAGATTTTGTAATAAACTTCAGAAGATACTAATACCACTATCCTCACAAACAACGAAACGAATACCGACTATTTTGAATTTAAAATTTGTTAAACATAGCCCATAGATGAAATAAAAATAACAGATTCTGAACAGTCAATAAAGCTCAATGACAGTCACGCAGTCACGCTCTTGACACTGGCATATTTATGTTGTACTCTTTGGGCGTGTGTATCCGAACATTTTGATAAAGATAGCGACAGTGTCGCCCCGAGGTGCCAGATAGCGGTACTATATTTATCGCCATATTTGTGATGGCGACCGATATTTATAGATCGTAAGGGTGTTGTTATTCATTAAATAAATGCATTAAAAATGGAGGAGACGAAAGTTATTTATTACATAGACGATGAGGAAACCCCATACTTAGTGAAAATTCCGATCTCACCGGAGAAAGTGACGTTGTTGGACTTCAAAAACCAGTTGAACCGACCGAACTATAAGTTTTTCTTCAAATCTATGGACGATGATTTTGGTGTTGTTAAAGAGGAAATTGTTGACGATAACGCTCATTTGCCATGTTTTAACGGTCGTGTTGTGTCGTGGCTAGTGTCTGCGGAGGGCTCGAACCCTTCCGATGGTGCTTCGCAGTGTACTGATAGCAATGCTGGTAAAGGCAAACAAACCCATGGTGCTCCGGCGCCTGTCACCCGAGACACCTGTACGGACACAGACAGCACCATTAGTTCGCGGCCTGGCCATCGAGCATCCTGTGATAAGTATAAATATCGTGGATTACGGATAAACGGCCATTCAAAGTACGGGAACCATGGTTTGGAATACGAGACTGCCTCTGTGCTAAGCTCCGACTTAGACTCTACCAGCCTTTTCGACAGCCAGTCAGAAATCACTACGACCACTGGCCGTCACACTAACGCGTCTGTGGACAGAGCCTTAACAGAATGCAGTAGTGTTTCTCACCTGCAAGTGAGTTCTCGTAAAAGACCTCAGAGGCGGAGAAAGAGGCCTCAGGTTATGTCTCGAACTTCTTCTTACTCTTCAATAACAGACTCTACAATGTCTATGCACATCATAACGGTGACTCTGAACATGGATACAGTCAATTTCCTTGGCATTTCAATAGTTGGGCAGTCGAACAAGGGTGGTGATGGGGGTATATACGTTGGGAGCATAATGAAGGGAGGAGCTGTAGCTCTGGACGGCAGGATAGAGCCAGGAGACATGATTTTACAGGTACGTTTAGTTTTTTTTAGCTTCTAATATTAAGACTGATTTACATGGTGCAATTTAATTGCCTATGGCTTCAATTAAGTTAATTGTTGCGCACATTAATTGTTCTTTATAATCACACCACTTATCAGTCTTTGGGTTAAATTGTCCAGGAAACACTATATTTGTTACATTTGACGTTATTTTCGCCGAAATTCAATTTATTTTCCCCAGTCGCCAATAAAGGATACAACCAAGTTGAGATCAGAAGCAAAACTGTTTTATTATGGATTTACCCTCATTATAAGAATCATAGTTGACAACTTATGAAAACAATCATCGAGGTTCAAACATAACAAATATAATTTAAATAGACCAAAGAAGTGCTGGCTTGACGTTGTAAGAGATGACATGCATGCCAACAATCCGCACCACGGGATGCCAGAGTTTGTGCGAAATGGAGGAGTAATTGTAGGAAAGCGTACCCCGGGCTCTAGTGCGAAAGATGCGGATGCAACCGGGATTATATTCTGAGATAATGATGATGATTGACATTGCTGATTGGAAACCTAGTTATGGCAGGGTCTACTGTAACACCTACACCAGTTTCTACTAAATAAATATTTTGAATTGATTTGCAAAAGTACTGAAATTAAATTTAAGAAAAAAAGATTTACTATTCCATTTGATAATTCAACAAAGGATACACATCTATACAAATAAATAAAATTGGAGTGTCTGTTTGTAATATTAAAATAACATTCTACTACATGCATATGAATTTATATACGGTACACATACCAAAATACACATTTTTAAAATTTTTGTCTGTCTGTCTGTTTGTTCCGGCTAATCTCTGGAACGGCTGGACCAATTTGGACGGGACTTTCACTGGCAGATAGCTTATGTAATAAGGAGTAACTTAGGCTACTTTTATTTTAGGTTTTTTTTTTAGTAGAATAAAGTCATTTTGCTATATCTAAATACTGTACAGTACCACGCGCAGCTCACGCGCTTGTCACCACTGTGCCGTCACGTCGGACGCCTCCCACCACTTCTCCCATCAACGTGTAGGTGTGGGTGGATGGAAATAAAAGTTAGACTCACTGTTTACGAATAGTGTATTGTTCAAGTCCGTTCATCACACATTAACACTAACAGTTTAGAAGGCACAAGGGTATAAAAAGCAGAAGCAAGCACAAGATAGTCAATAGCTAGAATAGCACGTACACAAACAGCACAGTATAGTTTTTAGCACAGAAGTTATATAGAAAAGTAGAAAAGGAAAGTCACAGCGAAAAGCAACAAGATTACAAACACTTGTAAATACATAAGCGGTAATTAAGGCGAGCGACATGCGTTCCGCGTCGTAGTAGGTAAACGACTGGTTTGACCCCTGCGCGCACGCAGGCGGCCGGAGTATATTATGTAGTTATATACTTAAGTGGTAATAGGGACGGGCCATGTCGATAGTGCCATATCGATATCATGATGTCGACAAACCGGTATCGATATGTATGTGTGTTTGTATGTGAAAGATGATATGTCTGAATGTGTAAGAAGGGATCCTACACCACCCCCCACCAGAGACCGTCACGGGCGATAATAATTAGGAAACCTGACGTGACGACCAGATCGAGTCACGTAGTTTTGTGCATCTTCAAGTTCAGCATTGGGGTGCTGGACAGACAAGATAAAGGCGGGTTTTAAACGATTTATGGTGACCGTCATTTCCTTGTTTTTATAAAGAATTTTAAAAACTTTATCCCCCCTGACGAGTACTTTATGCGGCCCGGTGTAGGCAGGTTGTAGTGAACCTCGTGACGCATCTTCACGAAGAAAGACGAAGTCACAGGTTCTAAGGTCTTTAAAAACGAAAACCTTATGCTTACCATGACGGGCGGTAGGTACCGGTCGCAGTTTATCAGCGAAATTTCTGAGCCTAGCAGAAAAATCCGATAAGTCTGTGCTACCAGTGACCGTTGGCTCAAAGAACTCGCCTGGAAGTCTTAGGGGTTCGCCATATAAGAGCTCAGCCGACGAAGCCTGTAAGTCTTCTTTAAATGCGGTTCGTATGCCCAATAATACCCACGGCAACGATTCTGTCCACCTGTCATTCGCATGACAGACGATGGCAGCTTTAAGTTGGCGATGAAATCGCTCAACTAAACCGTTAGATGCTGGATGGTAAGCAGTTGTCCGTTTATGTTCGAAACCTGCCAGTTTAGACAAAGACTGAAACAAGGCTGATTCGAATTGACGACCCTGATCGGTTGTAATAACCGTGGGGCAACCAAAACGAGCTATCCAGGTCGACAAAAGGGCCTTCGCGACGGTTTCTGCAGTAATATCTGCAATCGGTATTGCTTCTGGCCACCGTGTAAAGCGATCCACAGCTGTCAGACAGTACCTATAACCCTGTGAAACAGGAAGAGGTCCAACCAAGTCGATATGGATCTGCTTGAATCGGGCGCGAGGTAGATTAAAAGTGCCAAGGGGTGCAGTAACGTGCCTGTTGACTTTTGCTCGTTGACATTGCACGCAAGCGCGCGCCCACTCCCTGCAGTCCTTCCTCACACCCGGCCAAACAAATCGCTCGGCTACCATTCGTGCTGAGGCATTGGCCCCGGGGTGGCTAAGTGAATGTAAGCTCTTAAAAACTTGTTTTCGTAAAAGTTGTGGTACGAAAGGCCTGGAAGTTGAGTTACTGACGTCGCAGTAAATCGGTACTGAGCTTCCAGGGACAGTGAGCTTCTGTAGGTGAAGGGATGAACCTTCACTTAGGAGCTTCTTTAATTCAGGATCTGTTACTTGACCCTCGGCCAATGCCTCAAAACTAACAGGCGCTGCCAGTTCCTCGATCCGCGACAAAGTATCGGCAACTACATTGTCCTTGCCGGATATATGTCGAATGTCGGTTGTAAACTGAGATATATAGTCTAAATGTCTATACTGCCTCGGCGAACAATTTTTTTTCCTTTCGTGGAAAGCAAAACTGATCGGCTTGTGGTCAGTATAAACAATAAAGTGCCTGGCCTCGAGCATGTATCTAAAATATTTAATGGCCTCATAGATGGCAAGAAGCTCCCTGTCATAAGGCGAATATTTCACCTGTGATGGACTCAGCTTTCTCGAGAAAAATGCTAACGGCTGCCATGCGCCATCATTGTACTGTTGTAATACCGCACCGAGAGCCTTATCAGAGGCATCTGTAACGAGGGCAAGTTGAACAGTACAATCGGGATGTGCTAAAAGAGCTGCGTTAGATAAGCTGTCCTTACACGCTTGGAAAACTGTCAAGGCGTCTCCTGTGAGGTTGACTGGCTGGGAACCTTTCGCCGAACCTGTAAGTAAAGCATGCAGTGGAGCTTGAATCTGAGCTGCTTGAGGAAGAAATCTCCTGTAAAAGTTCAGCATGCCTAAAAATGCTCTTAGCTGCCGCATGTTCTTAGGAACTGGGAAGTCTCTCACAGCTTGCACCTTAGTTTCGAGGGGCCTGCAACCTTGCTCTGATATCATGTAACCTAGGAACTTTACCTCTGTAGCACCAAAAACACATTTGGAGGTGTTCACCAACATTCCATACTTCTTCATCCTTTCAAATACTTGGCGCAGATGGGTCTCATGATCTTCAGGGCTACGTGAGTAAATGATAAAGTCGTCTAGATAACAATAGACGTTGTCGAGTCCTCTTGTCATCTCGTCAACAAAACGTTGAAAAGTTTGACCCGCATTTCGCAAACCAAACGTCATGTATGGAAATTCGAAGAGGCCGAAGGGTGTCGTTATCGCAGTTTTTGGGATATCCTCGCAACTGACAGGGATCTGATTGTAGGCTTTTTCTAGATCTAAAGTAGAAAATATAGAACAACCAGAAATGTCATGAGTAAAATCATGAATATGCTTGATCGGATACCTATCAGGCACGGTGCGAGCATTCAATTTGCGATAATCACCGCAGGGACGCCATCCGTTGTCCTTTTTCGGCGCTAAATGAAGCGGAGAGGACCATGGGCTGTTGGAAGGTCTAGCTGTGCCATTGGATAACACAGCTTGAAATTCCTTCTCAGCTATTTTAAACTTGTCTGGAGCCAAGCGACGAGGTGGTGAAGCAACTGGTGGGCCTGGTGTCGTGTGTATGTGATGTACAGTGTTGTGAGGTACAGTGTGGTGTATACCGGCTGGTCAAGTAATTTCGGGAAACTCGTCCAAAATTTTATGGTAGCGTGACTCACCTGTTACCACTTTTACAGAGTGTACACTGTCACAGTTTGCTACAGTAGCAATGGCTGTAACAGAAGTTAAATTATCTATTAATTTTTTATTACGGCAATCCACAATTAGATTGTAATAATTTAAAAAATCTACTCCAATTATTGGTTTAGTTACGTCCGCGACAATAAAGCGCCACACAAAACTTCTACGTAAACCAAAATCCAAATCTAAATGTAGATAACCGTAAGTGGCAATATTGGAACCATTCGCAGCACACAATTTATAATTAGTTTGGGAGCGACGATCACGCAGCGCGGACCTTGGGAAGACACAGAGATCGCTACCCGTGTCGATCAGGAACTGCATCTTGGAAGAACGGTCCGTGACGAACAGGCGACCAGTTGAAGATGAGGGGCAATCGTCAGTCGCCATTATCGACCGCCCCTTAGGTTTTCCGCTTTGTAGTCGCATGGACGGATACACTTCGCAGCTTTCTCGCCAAACTTGCCGTGATACCAGCACAGTGGAAATTTGCGGTAGTTGGACTGTGATCGCTGCCTAGACGTAGTCCGGCTATTATGGGAACGGTTCGAGCGCGAACGCGGTCTACTGCGCCTCTCCGATAACAGGCTCTGCACTTGCCTACGGAGCTCCGAGACTTCCTTCGCCAAGTCATTGATAGCAGACCCAGATACCTCGTTGACTGCAGCAATTCTTGGTGTAGTGAAAGCGAGATCGTTAACTCTGTCAGCTAGATCTGCTAGATTTTCGAGCGGAGTTGTCGTTGCTTGACCAGCTAGTACTGTCTGGACACCATGCGGAAGCCGACTAATCCAGATCGTCTTCACGAAATCGTCAGGAACGCTAGGACCTGCGAGGTCGCAGAGGTGACGGAGAAACTGCGATGGTTTGCGATCTCCGAGCTCCTCATGCATCAGCAGTTGTTTAATTTTATTCTCCTTCGAAGCGCTCAACGTTTTGATTAGCTCTGATTTGAGCTTTCCGTATTTGTCATTCACTGGCGGATTCACGATAATATCCTTAACTTCCCTCGAGTGCTGATTATCAAGGTGACCGATAACATAATTGAATTTCGTAAGGTCACTTGTTATCCCTGAAATTGCGAATTGTCCTTCTACCTGTGCAAACCATATATCAGGCTCCTCCGCCCAGAACGGAGGCACTCTTACGCCAACACGAAAAACATCGACATGTTCTGTCGACTCTCCCCCATCACTAGTAGGGCGTGGTTGTGCTAAAGCGTCTTGAAATTCTTTTTCCACCGACATTGTTCAATAACGGGGTCACCAATGTAGGTGTGGGTGGATGGAAATAAAAGTTAGACTCACTGTTTACGAATAGTGTATTGTTCAAGTCCGTTCATCACACACATTAACACCAACAGTTTAGAAGGCACAAGGGTAGAAAAAGCAGAAGCAAGCACAAGATAGTCAATAGCTAGAATAGCACGTACACAAACAGCACAGTATAGTTTTTAGCACAGAACTTATATAGAGAAGTAGAAAAGGAAAGTCACAGCGAAAAGCAACAAGATTATAAACACTTATAAATACATAAGCGGTAATTAAGGCGAGCGACATGCGTTCCGCGTCGTAGTAGGTAAACGACTGGTTTGACCCCTGCGCGCACGCAGGCGGCCGGAGTATATTATGTAGTTATATACTTAAGTGGTAATAGGGACGGGCCATGTCGATAGTGCCATATCGATATCATGATGTCGACAAACCGGTATCGATATGTATGTGTGTTTGTATGTGAAAGATGATATGTCTGAATGTGTAAGAAGGGATCCTACAAACGAATAACAGTCACGCGGCCTCAAAACACGCGAGCGGGCCATTGCTGACGGTTGTGTCTCGACGACTTCATTTAGAAATTGATTTCCAGTGTTTATATCATATTTTTGACTAGCTGTGCCCGCGACTACGTCCGCGTGGAATGTAAGAAAAAAAAAAATAGGTTTTTTGATATTTTTATTTTAATTAACATTTATTTACAGTATCTTTTTATTAGCTTTATTGAAAAATTTGGTGTACGATTTTCTTGGGCTAAAACAACAACACTATTGGCATTCCTCGCACGTGAATATGCCACGTATAGTTGCCCATGGGTAAAGCAACCTTTAGTTAAATCATGACGCGTTCTATCTAACAGTGATCGTTCATTCCTCTCAGAACTACTCTCATTCGACCTAGACATGGACATCCGTAATCTACAATTTGTAAGACGAGTTTCCCTATTTGGTTCAGATTCATTTTGACGTTGCAATCTTTGGATTTTGGCCTTTCTCGTATATTTAGAGAGATTTGACTTTCTTTTAGGTAAAACTAATGGGTGACCCAACTTAAAAATATTAATTTTAGAAAAAACTACTATCTAAGTTACTAACTAAATAAAATCCATACTAATATTATAAATGCGAAAGTATCTCTGTCTGTCTGTCTGTCCGGCTTTCACGCCAAAACTACTGAACCGATTGTAATGAAATTTGGTACACAGATAGTCTAGAGCCTGAGAAAGGACATAGGCTATATAACATCCCGCTATGACCAATAGGAGCAGAGAAATAACAAAAAATATTGCGAAAACGGGAGCTAACGCGGACGTATTACATATTTCTCCCATTATTTTAACGGGCGCTTATTTTAAATCAACTGAGAACTTTTTAATTTACGGGAACCACCTCGTGCTGTAAACTGAAGTCCACGCGGACGGAGTCGCGGGCAACAGCTAATATACAATATAATGTGTCCCAATAACAGAAGAAACTTTCATGAGTTTGAAAAAAATACACAGGAATCTATAAATACAATAAACTAAATACAAAAAAAACTAATTTTAAAAACATTTTATGTTGTGCTTGTGAACAAGAAAATCATTCAGTGTATCTTTTTTCTAATCATCATACACACAGTTCATTCATCATACACACAGCTCATTCATAATTCCCACAGTCCATTCATCATTCCCACAGTCCATTCATCATTCCCACAGTCCATTCATCATTCCCACAGTCCATTCATCATTCCCACAGTCCATTCATCATTCCCACAGTCCATTCATCATTCCCACAGTCCATTCATCATTCCCACAGTCCATTCATCATTCCCACAGTCCATTCATCATTCCCACAGTCCATTCATCATTCCCACAGTCCATTCATAATTCACACAGTCCATTCATCATTCCCACAGTCCATTCATCATTCACACAGTCCATTCATCATTCACACAGTCCATTCATCATTATTGATACAGAAAACTTATCTCACTTCACTTTTTTTTTTTTAATAATTATAAACTAGTGCTCGACTGCAATCCCGCCTGATGGTAAGCAGTAACCCAATCGTTGATGGTAAAGCGCACTAGTTTATTAAGCCTATTCACTTAAAAAAACAAGGAATAGGAAGGATGACGGCAGTTGAGCAAGATGATGCAATGTTGAACCCAAGACCAACACGACCAAATGATGCTGCGCTAGAGGGAGATTGATCTGGAGACTCTCCGCGACTAAACTCCCGACACAACAACATTTGGCGCATCGTACCCGGTACACATCACAACACAACTGCTCAGACCCGTCCTCCGTACGGCTTCACCAGACATCATGCCGGAACACGACGAATCGCTTGGCGGCAAGACTTTGTCTGGTGGGTGGTAACCTCTGCCGGCAGCCGATGTTATGGTTTCCTCATTCGTCCATAACACATACCATGACAACCGATTTTTATACAATTTTTCAGTGACAGGTGCCACTCTTAGACTTCCTCTTTTGCTAATTCTCTGTCATCATCATCATCCCAGCTTTAGTTCCAGTCGCATCCGAAGCCTTTTTCAGCTGGGGAGTCTGGGGTCCGCTTTTACCAGTCCAACTGCTGATATGGATAAACTTCGACATTTTCCGTGAAGCCACTGCCGTCTGACCTCCACAACCCGAAGGCGACATCGAAGCATTGCAGTTAGACCAATTGTTGGACTTTTGAGGGCTCCAACAACCCGTAACGACTGTCTCTAGATGTTCGTATGGCAACCGGGACCAACGGCTTAACATGCTCTCCGAGGCATGACCAGACCAGTGCAAATATTCATATTCATGCATACAAATACTTGCACTGTGCGGGATCGAACCCGCGCGACCTTGCGCAGCGGCCGCGTCCGCTACCGCTACGCCACGGAGGCTGTCATCTTTTGCTAATTCTCTGTATAATCAGCCTATAATGTTCCCGCTTCTGGTACACAGGCCTTCTCTCGGTGAGAGGGAGTGGGCCATAATCTACCACGCGGCCCAGTGCAGGTTGGTACATGGCACATGTCTTCGAAGTTTTGCTTCTAGAACCTGCCGGTTTCCTTCACCATTATGAGAGCAGTGTCTCGCCATTCCGCCACCAGGAACTCGCTGCGATCGAAGCTGCTCGCACTGACGCTGCATCGGTCGTACGAGCTCTTGTTTCCTTTTTTGGTGGAAAATCCTCATGGATGTCCGCTGTCCTGAGGCGGGCGACGGGGTCTGTCAGACTCTTACTGGCTAAAAACAACCTTGGTGACTCTCCTCTCCGTCCGCGCGGGGTCGCGGGAGTTCAGATTCTTCCGCGACCCCCACACTCTCGTACCGGCCTGGTCTGTCCTGGCCTCGTCTCCTGCACGGGTAGTGAGGTGTTTAACTACCCCGTGCATCACCTCTGAGGCGCGCGCCGACACTCGCGGTCCATCGGATAGAGGGCGGAGACTTCCCCATGTCCCTTGCCCCTGGACCCTTTCATGGGGACTGGAAAAGGACGTTATCCGCCCTTCCCCTGGGCACGGTGCGCCTTCTGCGGCTCGGGAAGGGACTCGAGGTCTTCCTCTCCAGTTCCGCAGCTTCCCTCTACGACATCACGTCCTCCATCCACCGCATCCCACGACTCAGCGCTACCGACCATCCTCCGCACTACTGCCGGTAGCGTCAGATCGCCTCCTACTTCATTTGTGATGACACGGCGCTGCTTCCCAAGCTACACACTGGTCATTCGAGCCTAGCTTAACCCGACCGAGGGACCACACGCCACACATGTAGACGATTGCTGTATCATAATCGATCATATAATCTTGACGTAATCAAAGTTGACTTAATCGGCGAGATTAAGTCAAGATATGCAATAGTCATAGTCAGCTTATGGGGATAACTCATAATAAAACTGTAAATAGTAATAAAAATTGTTATGAGATAGTTTTTAGTATGGGAATTGTATTTTACGCTATGTCAACAGGGAATTAATTTATTGCTTATTAACTTTTTCATTTGACAGCGGTTAAAAGGTTAGCGCGATACGAAACATAACAAAAGTTATGGTCTAATTGAGATACAATTCTATTTTGGTTGAATTATATTAGCGCGATTGCCCCCCAGGTTTATTTAAACCTGTGTTTCGGGTTATTATCGACACGGATATTTGATGGCTATAATATAAAAGTGTATTTGAAGCGTGTCATAATACTCACAAGCATAGTATAATTGACCTATTCCCACGTTTGGGACACGGGCTTCCTCTCTTGAGTTCTTGAAGACAGAAGACAGACAGCCTGTAGGTTCTAATGTAATCTAGCACGCTGGCCCACTGCGCGTTGTTAGATGTGACATATATTAGAATTTTTGCGTCTACGACATGCCGGTTTCCTCACGTTGTTTTACTTCACCATTTTAAGAGAAATGGTGCGAGTCCACACCAGGCTCTCAAGTATGAGTGTGCGGGTCCGATTCAAGGTCAGGCAAGTACTTAAACAGTAACTTTTCTAAGTTACATGTACTTTCTAAGTATACATTGGACACCAATGGCTGATTAAAAAAGGTGAAGGAAAACATCTTGAGGAAACCTGGTTTTAAGTCTATGGTGATTACGCTGAATTCTCTGAAACTAAATTACCTGTGCCCCGCAGTGGGACGATAAAAGGTTGATAATGAAAGACCACTAGACCTGGAGTTCTAGTGTTGTCGAATCCAACTCGGCGGGGCATCGTTCGGGAAGCTACGCTACGTCTTCTCGACGTCCAAAATACCACAGTGTCTCAAGACTAAAGTCTTTGACCAGTGTGTGTTGCCAATGATGGCTTACGGAACTGAAACGTGGTCGCTCACAATGGGCCTCATACGAAGGCTTGTGACCTACAAAAAGGCGATGGAAAGAGCTATCCTCGGAGTTTTTCTGCGCGATCGAATCAGAAATGAGGAGATCCGCAGAAGAACCAAAGTCACCGACATGGCTCTTCGAATCGCTAAACTTACGTGGCAGTGGGCAGCTCGCGTTGCTCGAAGAACCGATGGGCGATGGGGCAGTAAGGTTCTGGAGTGGCAGTCACGTACCGGAAGACGCAGCGTAGCCCCGAACTAGGTGGACCGATGACCTGATGAAGGTCACAGAAAACCGATGGATGGGGGCTGCACAAGACAGGTCTTTGTGGTAAGCCTTCAGGGAGGCCTTTGTCCAGCTGTGGACCCTCCAGAAAGAAAGACCACTGTCGTATTTGAACCTATGACCTACAGTTACGCTGCCGTTACCACCAACTGTTCAGTTTATAATGCTCTATACTCAATTGACCATCTTAAAAATGGTAGCCCATAACATCGCCTGCCGGCAGAAGTTACCACCCACCAGACAAAGTCTTGCCGCCAAGCGATTCGTCGTGTTCCGGCATGATGTCTGGTGATGCCGTACGGAGGATGGATCTGAGGAGTTCTGATTGTGTCGGAGTGTCGGGAGTTTGTTTGTGGAGGGTCTCCAGACCAATCTCCCTCTGGCGTAGCATCATTGGTCGTGTTGTTGGGCTTAACATTGCATCACCTCGCTCAACGAGTTGCCGTCTTCCTTCCTATTCACTTATATTTTTCGAGTGAATAGGCTCTTAATAAACTAGCGCGCTTTACCATCAACGATTGCATCACTGCTTACCATCAGGCGGGATTGCGGTCAAGCACAAGTTTATAATTATTAAAAAAAATTAAATACCTAATTGACATTGTTTTTTAAAATCTTTATCTGTTAAAAAAAACGGTCAAGTGCGAGTCGAACTTGCGCACGAAGGGTTCCGTATCTTATCGTATATTTAAAAAGGCCTAAAAATCACGTTTGTTGTATAGGAGCCCCCGTCAATGTTTATTTTATTTTAATTTAGTTATTTATTTTTAATTTTGATATATAACCAAATATTCTGTTTCAAGTCTCTATCTATTTCCGTTAGTAATTTGGAGCAAAAAACACATTTGTTGTGGTGGTAAAATATTTAAAGGGGGTGGTTAAATATTTTATTTTTAGTATTTGTTGTTATAGCGGCAACAAAATTTTTGCCTAGCTATTACGGTTCATGAGATACAGCCTGGTGACGGACGGATAGACGGACAGCGAAGTCTCATGAATTATAGCCCTATTAATCCATACTAATATTATAAATGCGAAAGTAACTCTGTCTGTCTGTCTGTCGGTCTGTCTGCCTGTCTGTCTGTCTGTTACGCTTTCCCGCTTAAACCTCTCAACCGGTTTTGATGAAATTTGGCACAGACAATCTTTAGACCCGGAGAAAGAACATAGGCTACCTTTTATCCCGGAAAAAATTGATATTCCCAAGGGAAATCTAAAAAGCGCGATATAACCGAACTCCACGCGGGCGAAGCCGCGGGCGGAAAGCTAGTTATCCTATATAATAATTATAATTATCTAATACCTGTCTTTATTATAGTAATCTGAAACAAAAAAATTAACAATTCCAGGTGAATGACGTAAACTTTGAAGACATGACAAATGATGAGGCGGTGCGGGTGCTTCGGGAAGTGGTGCAGAAGCCAGGCCCCATCAAGCTGGTGGTCGCCAAGTGTTGGGACCCCAACCCCAAGGGGTACTTCACCATTCCCAGGACTGAGCCAGTACGGCCTATTGATCCTGGTAAGTGCTGTTTTAATATACAATATGTAATGAAAACCCTGTCCGACCCATAAGGATAATAAAGGTTAGGTAAACACATCACCGAATAGAATATAAAATTTTACGTAATCATCATAGTAACATTACTAATGAATTTTGAAATAATCTTTTTTTCCCGGGAATTAATTCCAACTTCCCCGAAATTTGGTAATTTTTAAAAAGTGACAAAACCATTTTGGCGGTACTATTATAAGCGATGCGACCACGTGCCGCGCGCCCTGCCGTCGCCCGCGGAAGGGTTGCCTAACGCACATGTATTAGGTTACCTCTTTTGCGAAATAATATTTATTTTTTTAGGGGGATTTTTTCTTTAAGTTTACCCCGGCTTTGTATCCATTAGTAGAATCAGTTATCGATACCTAACAGTACCTTCACGGATCGGACAGGGTTTTCTTTACATATTGTATATTTTTTTATGGGACAAAACCCGCCACACGTTATCCCACCCACTGCAACTCCTGAAAGCCAGAATCAACAGTGGAGACCGCCAGAAAAATGCCGAGCAATGAAGGTCGATGAGTCCCGGAGAAACGATTTAACTGTCTTGGGTCCCGCAACGAAATTAATAAGAAAAGAATAGCGGAGGAGTCAGAAAAAAGATATTTTTTCCACTTCCCTCCATAACAAACAGGAGACAGAACAGAACTAGGCCAATTGGCACGTATAATAAACGACTCCGGATGTAACTTGTACACTATCCAACATAATATTGCGTTCAATGGTGTTTTAATATAACATACGACTACTTTTCATCCAGCAGCCTCCGTGGCGTAGCGGTAGCGAACGCAGCCGCGGTGCAAAGAGGCGCGGGTTCGATCCCCGCGCAGTTCAAACATTTGTATGCATGAATATGAATATTTGCACTGGTATGGTCGTGCCTCGGAAAGCACTTTCAAGTCGTTGGTCCCGGTTGCCATACGAACGTCTAGTGGCAGTCGTTACGGGTTGTTGGAGCCCTCAAAAGTCCAACAATTGGTTTAACAATTGGTTTTTTTTTTGTCACATTATTTTATTATATCCAATGTTAATGAATTAATTCTCAATTATTATTGACTAGATTTAAATCTTATTATTGTATTTTTTTGACACCTTATATTCAATTTATTGTTATTGTATCTGGTTGTTCACTTCGTAATTTAGAACATTAATTTTCATAACGTAAGTTTTATTTGTACGCGAATGTTGTGCACGTCTGTTATTGACACCAACACTAGAATAAGACCTTTGCAATGTTAATTAACCATGTTTGTGTTTGTGTTGTTGATGTGCCTTAAATAAATAAATTAAAAAAAAAATACTTCGATGTCGCCTTCGGGTTGTGGATGTCAGACGGCAGTCGCTTCACGGAAAATATCGAAGTTTCGCCAAAATAAGCAGTTAAGACTGGTAAAGCGGATCCCAGAGTCCAAAGCTGAAAAAGCTTCGGATGCGACTGGGATTAACGCTGAGATGATGATGATTTTTTTTATATATATATAGTTATAAACTAGTGCTTGACTGCAATCCCGCCTGATGGTAAGCAGTGATGCAATCGTTGATGGTAATGGGCACTAGCTTATTAAGCCTATTCACTCAAAAAAACTGAGCGAATAGGAAGGAAGACGGCAGTTGAGCGAGGTGATGCAATGTTAAACCCAACAACACGACCAACGATGTTGCGTCAGAGGGAGATTGATCGGGAGCGACCAAACTCCCGACACATGAGGCACATCGTACCCGGCACACATCGCAACACAACTGCTCAGACCCGTCCTCCGTACGGCTTCACCAGACATCATGCCGGAACACGACGAATCGCTTGGCGGCAACACTTTGTCTGGTGGGTGGTAACTTATGCCGGCGGCTGATGTTGTTGCCTACCACCGAGCGACTACTTTTCATTACATCTGACAATGGTACCGATTTCCATATTAACAAACTAATCTAAATTTTAAGTTCATTGCAGTTTTTTCTTTCGATTTTATTAAGAAAAGGACAGAAGATACCTATAACATATTAGTTTAATCATGTCAAATTAATATCCTCTATTGAAAGTAGATTACGGCCCACTCTCTCTCATTGAGATGAGGAATATGTCCCAGGAGTGGGAATATTAATAGAAGAATATAAGCTCGGTGGTAGGCCATAACATCGGCTGCCGGCAGAAGTTACCACCCACCAGACAAAGTCTTGCCGCCAAGCGATTCGTCGTGTTCCGGCATGATGTCTGGTGAAGCCGTACGGAGGACGGGTCTGAGCAGTTGTGTTGCGATGTGTGGCGGGTACGATGCGCCAAATGTTGTTGTGTCGGGAGTTTGGTCGTGGAGAGTCTCCAGATCAATCTCCCTCTGGCGCAGCATCGTTGGTCGTGTTGGTCTTGGGTTTAACATTGCATCACCTTTTTTTTTTTTCGGGGTGGAAATCCTCATAGGATGTCCGCCGCCCTAGGGTGAGCGACGGGGTCTGTCAGACTTTTACTGACTAAAACCACCCCGGTGTCTCTTCTATCACGAGCGCGCGTAGGGGCCGCGGGAGTCTAAATTCTTCCGCAGCCCCACACTCTCGTGCTGGCCCGATCTGCCCGGGCCTCGTCTCCGGCACGGGGTAGTGGGGTGTTAAGCTACCCCGTGCATCGCCTCTAGAGGCGCGCGCTGACACTCGCGTGCGCCTCCGCCTCGGGGTCCATCGAATAGGGGGCGGGGACTGCCCCATGGCCCTCGCCCCTGGACCCATTCATGGGGGGAACATTGCATTACCTCGCTCAACTGCAGTCTTCGTTCCTATTCACTCAATGTTTAAGTTTTTGAGCGAATAAAAAAATAAATAGAAAAAAATATATATTTACCTAAACAAAATCTCCAGGCATAAAAGGCGTGTCAGCTTACATATTTATGCGTTGTAAAAAAGACAATTAAACAATGCTATTTTTTGTATATGCAAAACCTGAAAGACGTGTCCAGTATTTTTAAGTAAAGAGTCTATGTACAAAATTTCAAAAAGATATCATGAAAAATCACAAAGTTATGAGCTTGTTATTCTACTTGACTGTCCCAACAAAAATATAGACCACGCTCCGCTCGAGCGGCCGACCGGTGCGTTGACCTCTGGCGTCAGCTGTTGCGCCGGGCGGCGTGCGCAATACTATGATTGCAACAATTTCTAAATGTATTTGGGAAAAAATATAACATGGTGTAAAAATGATTGGAATCGATTCAGTTGATTATTCTGTACAAACTATATTCAGATTTCGTAATAAACAAAAAATAACTTTGTATGATCTCAATATCTATAGTCTGTACTATAAGCTAGTCTATACTATAAAGCTGAAGAGCTTGTTTGTTTGAACGCGCTAATCTCAGGAACTACTGGTCCGATTTGAAAAAGTATTCTTGCATTTGATAGCTCATTAATCCAGGAAGCCTTAGACTATATAACATCACGCTGCGACCAATAGGAGCGGCGCATATCTAAAATAAAACATATCGAAACCTACGCGGGTGTAACCGTGAAGCGCAGCTAGTAAACTATATTTTACTTCATCATCATCAACCCTTTAATCGTCCCACTGCTGGGCACAGGTCTCCTCTTATACAGAGAAGAATCGAGCGTATTAACCACGCTTGCTCAATGCGGGTTGGCGATTTCAGATTTAAAGTCCAGGTTTCCTCAAGATGTTTTCCTTCACCTTCAGTCATTGATGTCCAAGATATACTTAGAAAGTACATATAACTTTAGAAAAGTTCATTGGTACTTGCCTGACCTGGAATCGAACCCGCGCACTCATACTTAAGAGGCTGGTGTTTTAACCACTAGGCCACCACGACATGTTACTATATCCTTTATTATATTTTACTTGATAACTATATTTTCTACCCCCAGGTGCATGGGTAGCCCACACCCAGGCACTTCGCGAAGCCTACCCTCCACCGCCGCCTTCACTGTCGGCTCTACCCGTGTCGTCAGTATCGGAGCGAGGAGCCAGCGACGCCAGCACGGTGCCAGCCGGAGGGTTGGAGCCCCAGCTGTCCGTTAATATGGACATGGCGCTCGTGGTCAGGGCTATGCTGAGGCCGGAGTCGGGTGAGTAACTAGTGGATGTGTGTTGGTTACTCGTTCACATTTAAAATTAAAGCTCGGGAATACTTATGCAAGAAATTGCCATATTCATCTAACATACAATATGTAAAGAAAACCCTGTCCGATCCGTGAAGGTATTGTTAAGAAGCGATAATGGATTCTACTAAGGCCGACAAAGCCGGACACAAGTTAAAAAAAATCCCCCTAAAAATAAATATTATTTTGCAAAAAGAGGTAACTTAATACATGTGCGGTAGGACACCCTTCCGCGGACGACGGGCGGCAGGGCACGCGACGCGTGGTCGAATCGCATAAGCGTACCGTCAAAATGGTGTTGTCACTTTTATAAAAATTACCAAATTTCGGGGCAGTTGGAATTAATTCGCGGGAAAAAAAGATTATTTTAAAATTCATTAGTATTGTTACTATGATGATTACGTAAATTTTTATATTATATTTGGTCATGTGCTTACCTAACCTTTATTATCCTTATCTGTCGGACAGGGTTTTATTTACATATTGTATAATGTATCCTTTTTCTCTATCTATATCTTTTTAACTCTCTCTCACTGTTTATATTTATTTATTATAATATTTTTTTTTGTGTTTCTCATTCAAGTTCTCTTTTATATCTTTGCACCTACCATGTTTTGTCTCTGCATCACCTTAAGGTAGACTGGTAAAAATGCCTAAGGCATTAAGTCCGCCATTGTGCAATGTTTTTCTTTGTGCATAAAGTTTTAATAAATAAATAAATTTGGCACTTAGATGGTATACAATATGTAAAGAAAACCCTGTCCGATTCGTATTGTTAGGTATCGATAATTGATTCTACTAATGTCTACAAAGCCGGGCTAAATTAAAAAAATCCCTCTAAAAATAAATATTATTTTGCAAAAAGAGGTAACTTAAAACATGTGCGGTAGGCAATACATGCGCGGGCGAAGGGGGGCAGGCCACGCGGCACGCGGTCGCCTCGCTCATAATAATACCGTCGAAAATGGTGTTGTCACTTTTTTTAAAAACTACCAAATATTGGGGAAGTTGGAATTAATTCGCGGAAAAAAGGATTATTTCCAAATTCGTTAGTATTGTTACTATGATGATTATGTAAAATTTCATAGTTTATTTGGTCATGTTTAGCTAACCTTTATTATCCTTATGGGTCGGACAGGGTTTTCTTTACATATTGTATAACCAGGGTTACTACCACCAAGCAAGGTGTTGCCGCCAAGCGATTCATCGTCTTCCGGCATGATGTCTGGTGAAGCCGTACGGAGGACGGGTCTGAGCAGTTGTGTTGCGATGTGTGCCGGGTACGATGGAACACGACGAATCACTTGGCGTCAAGACCTTGTCTGGTGGGTGGTAACTTCTGCCGGCAGCCGATGTTGTGGCCTACCACCGAGACATAAATTAAAAAAAGTTACAATGGTACTTGCCTGATCTGGAATCGAACTCGCACACTCATACTTGAGAGGCTGGTGTTTTAACCACTAGGCTATCACGATCTTCTTCTCTCAAAGGTCTTGAGATCCGCGACCGTATGTGGCTGAAGATCACGATTCCCAACGCGTTCATTGGCGCCGACGTCGTGGACTGGATCCTGCAGCACGTAGCCGGCATCACGGACCGCCGGGACGCAAGGAAGTACGCCTCGCATATGCTGAAGGTAAGCCTGAGAAGCCCGTGGCTAAATAAAACAACTGCACAGGTTGATCAGTCAGGTTAAGCTAAGCTCGCCGCGGTTTATCTTTGGATGGGGTGACCCTCTGTACATTTTGTCACTGTGTACACTAGTTTTTACGATAAATCCTTTACTGTGCAAGCAGTTCGGCTATAGAATGACTTGCCCGTGTCCGTGAGAGCGTGCTCAAACTCTTTCCACTTTTAAAACCATGACAAAAAAGCATTTCCTCTCTCTTTAAATATGTCATTATTTTTATTTGCTTTTGTGTGTGTTTATTAGATGTATGTATTTATTAGACTAGTATGATACACTTAACGTACATATTTATTATATAATCTATGTAAATAGTACACTGTAGACTACCTACATTAGCTCTCTCTTCCCCTTAGTATTCCATCCAAAGGTTGTCTGTAAAGATCGCTCTTAGCGATAAGACCGCCCATTGTGTCACCCTTTGTAAAATCTTTATATTTACGTGTTTGTAATCTATATGATTTACATAATAAAGAGTCATCATCATCAACCCTTTAATCGTCCCACTGCTGGGCACAGGTCTGCTCTCATACAGAGAAGGATTGAGCGTAATCACCACGCTTACTCAATGCGGGTTGGCGATTTCAGACTTTAAAGTCCAGGTTTCCTCAAGATGTTTTCCTTCACCTTCAGTCATTGGTGTCCAAGATATACTTAGAAAGTACATATAACTTTAGAAAAGTTACATTGGTACTTGCCTGACCTGGAATCGAACCCGCGCACTCATAATTGAGAGGCTGGTGTTTTAACCACTAGGCCACCACGACATAATAAAGAGTATTCTATTCTATAACCGAATTCCACGCGGGCGTGCCCGCGGATGGAAAGCTAGTATGATATAATTTCCAAATAACACAAAGCTTCTTCTCTCGACGACATAGCAATCATGGGCGCCTTTTTATCCCGGAAAAATTTGATATTCCCGAGGGAAATCTAAAAAGCGCGATATAACCGAACTCCATGCGGGCGAAGCTCCGGGCGGAAAGCTAGAATATAAATAATAAGTGTATCTGAGCACAGTGCAGGCCTATTTGCCTGCACTGTGCACTATTTTTTACCACCCACCAGACAAAGTCTTGCCGCCAAGCGATTCGTCGTGTTCCGGCATGATGTCTGGTGAAGCCGTACGGAGGACGGGTCTGAGCAGTGGTGTTGCGATGTGTGGCGGGTACGATGCGCCAAATGTTGTTGTGTCGGGAGTTTGGTCGCGGAGAGTCTCCAGATCAATCTCCCTCTAGCGCAGCATCATTTGGTCGTGTTGGTTTTGGGTTTAACATTGCATCACCTCGCTCAACAGCCATCATCCTTCCTATTCCGAAGTTTTTTAAGTGAATAGGCTTAATAAACTAGTGCGCTTTATCATCAACGATTGCATCACTGCTTACCATCAGACGGGATTGCAGTCAAGCACTAGATTAAATAATTAAAAAAAAAAAGGAGATGTTTCATTTTTGGCCACCATTATGTACGCTATATAGATAAAAAGGACAAAAATAATAGATTTTCTTTAAAATATTACTAAATTAATTTGAATAAAAATACAGGTGTATATAATTAATTAATTGAAACGTTTTTAAAGTGAGATAACCCTTTATTAAGTTAGCCATGACAGTAGTTACGACGTTTGATTGACAACTTTGACAGTTCTATTTTCCCGTTGTGTTCGTGGCGATTGTTGATTTCAGTTGATTGTGTATCAAAGTTTTTATTATTGTTTTTGTTTTGTGTGCCATATGTTCGGAATTAATGTTTTGTGTTTGTTTTGCAGTCATCTGGTAGATAATATAGATACGATAGCCTTAGATACATAACACGTCAATCAAATGTCACTGTCAAAATTTTATTTTGCTTATTGCTGACCACATGTTTATCAGCAGTTGTATTGCACTCCTTGGCCGAGTTGAATTGAATTTGTAGAAGAACTAAACCAAAGTATTTAAAATTAACATAAAAACAGTTAACTATAATGTATAATAATATTTACATTAAGTGTACGTAGTGCTGGCCCAGGCTCCATACATTTCTGAAACATCTGTTTTTTTTTTGGCCTACTCTAGGAGTTACTCCTGGGTGCGTTTACAAACATTTAAAGTCACATACACAAACAGCCAGACCCAGAACAAGTACCTGTAGGGCTGTGGGGTAGCTATACTCGGAGTTTCACTGCGTGATCGAATCAGAAATGAGGAGATCCGCAGAAGAACCAAAGTCACCGACATAGCTCTTCGAGTCGCTAAAATTAAATGGCAGTGGGCAGGGCACATTGTTCGTAGAACCGATGGCCGATGAGGCAGTAAGGTTCTGAAGTGACCACGTACTGGAAGACGCAGCGTAGAAAGGCCCCCAACAAGGTGGACCGATGACCTGGTGAAGGTCGCGGGTAGCCGATGGATGCAGGCAACACAAGACCGGTCATCGTGGAAAGCCTTGGGGGAGGCCTTTGTCCAGCAGTGGACATCTATAGGCTGAAGAAGAAGAGTCTTCTTGCCCGTTCTTTTCCATAGGATTGTACTAAGCTAGTCGTGGTGGCCTAGTGGTTGGGGGCCTCCCAATAAGGTGGACCGATGATCTGGTGTAGTTTGTCTCAGTCGTATGGTTTTCTCGTCCTCAGGCCGGCTTCATTCGGCACACGGTGAACAAGATAACGTTCTCTGAACAATGTTACTACGTGGCGGGCGAGCTGTGTGCGGAGCTGGCGGCGTTGCGCCTGCGCAGTGCGGACAGCGACAGTCTCGTCAGTGACACGCTGGCACCGCTGCCCAACCCCAAGTGAGTACAAACAACATTTGCTACCTTTTAATAATAATAATCTTTTCTGGGTGGTAGGCAACAACATCAGCCGCCGGCATAAGTTACCACTCACCAGACAAAGTCATGCCGCCAAGCGGTTCGTCGTGTTCCGGTATGATGTCTGGTGAAGCCGTACGGTGGACGGGTCTGAGCAGTTGTGTTGCGATGTGTGCCGGGTACGATGCGCCAAATGTTGTTGTGTCGGGAATTTGGTCGTGGAGGGTCTCCAGATCAATCTTCCTCTAGCGCAGCATCGTTTCGTCGTGTTGCTCAACTGCCGTCATCCTTCCTATTCCTAAGTTTTTTAAGTGAATAGGCTTAATAAACTAGCGCGCTTTACCATCAACGATTGCATCACTGCTTACCATCAGGCGGGATTGCAGTCAAGCACTAGTTTATAATAATAAAAAAAAAGAACATTTCGGCCGATCGCCGTCCACTGCTGGACATAGGCCTCCCCCAGGATCTCCATGACGACCAGTATTGTGCGAACAACACATTTCTTACCTGTAAAACCTTTACCATCGTTGAATATCACAGGCTTGCACACGCACTTAACGGACAGACTACCGACACGTTTACTCTCGCCCGTGGCTCTCGTAAGAATGACCGACGTGGTGCGCTCGAGACAGTGCTGGTCTGTGACGAATCATAAAACGCATACACTACATTACCTATCTATACTCTATCTATACTTAATATATAAAGCTGAAGAGTTTGTTTGTTTGTTTGAACGCGCTAATCACAGGAACTACTGGTCTGATTAGAAACAATAATTTTGCGTTGGATAGCCCATTAATCCAGGAAGGCTTTAGGCTATATGACATCACGTTGCGACCAATAGGAGCGGAGCATAACTAACTACACGCGAACGAAGTCGCTGGCGGCCGCTAGTGTAAGATATACCATGTTAATTTAAATCTAACATTTAGACATTCTCACAGAAAATATCGCAGTTTAGCCAAAAATCGGCAGTTAGACTTGTCAAACGTACCAGACTCCAAAGCTGAAAAGCTTCGGATGCGACTGGGATTAACGCTGAGATGATGATGATTCAGATATTTATTGTGCTAATGGGCTATCATGTTTTCTTGCAAAATGAGCAGCATTCATTACGTCCCCTTTTCCCTTGTAGTAAACAAGTAAACTAATTTTGAGTTGAATGCCTTTTTTTTATTTTCATTTAATTACGAAAAGGACAGAAGATACACTAGTAGTGCATACTGCCGGATTAAGATACTCCATAGATAAGTTAGACTTGTTTAGAAACATTATCATCATCATCTCAGCGTTAATCCCAGTCGCATTCGAAGCTTTTTTAGTTTTATAGTCTGGGGTCCGCTGTACCAGTCATTGCTGATTTACCTACTGAGGCGATATCAAAGCATTGCAGTTAAACCAATTGTTGGATTTTTGAGAGCTCCAGCAACCCGTAACGACTGCCATTAGATGTTCGTATGGCAACCGGGACCAACGGCTTAACGTGCTTTCCGAGGCACGACCAGACCAGTGCACATATTCATATTCATGCATACAAATATTTTGCAATTTTTTTTTTAATAACATTGTTAAGACTAATCCTCTGTCCCTACATATTAAAGTGTGTAACGCTTTACAAGACCCTTTTTTATCCATACTAATATTATAAATGCGAAAGTAACTCTGTCTGTCTGCCTGTCTGACTGTCTGTCTGTCTGTCTGTTACGCTTTCCCGCTTAAACCTCTCAACCGATTTTGATGAAATTTGGCACAGACAATCTTTAGACCCTGAGAAAGAACATAGGCTACCTTTTATCCCGGAAAAAAAAGATGTTCCCGAAGGAAATCTAAAAAGCGCGATATAACCGAACTCCACGCGGGCGAAGCCGCGGGCGGAGAGCTAGTATATTATAAACCAGTGCTTGACCGCAATCCCGCCTGATGGTAAGCAGCGATGCGATCGTTGATGGTAAAGCGCGCTAGTTTATTAAGAGCCTATTCACTCTAGCCTTGAAGATACTCAAATTGTAGTCCGACGGAAACACCCTTTCCCCTAAATTGCGTTACATAATACTTGAATGCATTTTGTCTTACATTTTCTGTGTTAAGTTCATTAAGATCATAATGTTTTATGTTCCAGTATCATGGGCCCGGGGTACATGCCTTACGCCGGCTCGTACGGCTACCAACCGATACCGTTCAAATACTCATCATGTCTCAACAGTGAACACACCGTATATGGGTAAGTTAATAAGCCGCATACAAACACCGCGTCATAATGACGTCACACGAATTCTACATCTCGCAAGTAGAGTTTACCGTGCAACTAGCATACTTCCCAACATCAATCATCTGGCACAGCCTCATTGGTCGTGTTGTTGGGCTTAATGCCGTCGCTTTACTGCCGTCTTCCTTCCTATTCACTCAGTTTATTTTGTGTGTATAGGCAGGCGTGTGCGCTCCATATAGGCATATAAGCACTGCATACCCTAATAATTTTCGAATTCGGAATATCCGAATCGTATTAATTAATTTATATCAAAACAAAGTTACATATTGGTAACACTGCCATCTATTGAGGCTAGAGAGAACTACGCGAACCGCTTAGCCGCTTGCGTTACCAGCGCCAGAGCTGGCTAGCGGCGAAGGCACAAAATAAATGTGATTATTCTTTCGCGTGTGTAGTCCTGTCTGTGAATAAAATTATTTGGGCGTACGTGTGCATGTAATTTCTTTGAGTTTACAAGGCGATGTAAGCTCTGCTTCTAATCCTATCCGACCGATTGAAGAAGTTGACAAATATAGCATCATTGTTGCTCGTTCAAATATCTTTTTATTTTATCAGCTTATATTGTTTCGATATTGGTGTATTTGGTAATATAAATATGTTGGTTGTTTTAAGTGTAATTGAATGTTCATTTACTGAGTTTGGATACATTTTTTCTTTCTAGAATATGGATATAATATATGAATATTCTACGTTAAGTTTTGAGAAAAAATATAAAACTGTGTGTTCGCGATTTTGGTTTAACTCAAAAGAAAGGTTGTTTTAATACAAAGTATTATAGTGTGTACACACAAATAAATTATTTTGTTTCTCGTGTTACCTACACGAGAAACAAAACAATTTTAAGTTTAAGTTTTTAAGTTAAGTTTAGGTTTTTAAGTTTTTCAACCTACCTACTTGCTTTCGAATTTGAATACTATACTTTATATTGTAATAATTTTCGTGAAGTTTACAAATTAGCAAAATTTAATAGTTATGATTCCAATTCCAAGGGCCGAAGCAGACTCACAGATTTGTCGACTCGTTGATTTAATTTATAGACAGTAAAATAATATTTTTTATTTTTTGTGAAATAATTTATTACTTATTTACAGTTGAGTCAGTAATATATTAATAACCTTTCATTGTATTCATTTGGACAAAAAAAAAACTTGACATCTCACGGATTTCATTTATTTGACCTATGCTAAATTGAAACTACGTTTATGTTATGTTTTTTAGGTTTTACCATCAGAGATTTCAGTTGTGTATGTATGCATACCTTATACAAAATCTCTGTGCACGCCCCTGTGTATAGGCTCTTAATAAACTAGCGTGCTTTACCATCAGCGATTGCAACACTGTTTACCATCAGGCGGGATTGCAGTCAAGCACTAGTTTAAAATTATATATAAAAAAAAGTTCCCCTCAGACAACACGCGTCTGGTCGGAGGATCCTCCTTCTTCTATGGAGGTTGAGCGAACTATGCATATACTTTACACACAAAAAAACTAAGAATTATTCTTTTACATTATTATTATTATACATTTTTCTTTTTCAACTTGGTTTTTAAACACCAGTCAGAATACGGTATTTATCTGATCATTTTTTTGTATTGCAGCTATAACCGCGAAGAAAGCGTAGTCTCTGGTAGCGGAGGCTCCAGCGGAGGCTCAGAACGCCTCACAGCCAAAGAAACAGCGCGCGAGACAGAACGGAAGAGCACCTCTAGCGGCTCCGGGGCCTCTCTAGCGCCCACAGGAGCCGAAAGACGCGACCTAGAACCAGACAGCACACAGGATAGACCGGTGCTCTTCCTATAACGGTGAGTGGAGCACCTCTAGCAGCCTGGGATCCTCTCTAGCGCCCACAGGAGCTGATATATGCGACCTAGAGCCTATAACACACAAGATAGACCGGTGCTCTTCCTATAACGGTGAGTGGAGCACCTCTAGCGGCTCGGGGGCCTCTCTAGCGCCCACAGGAGCCGAAAGACGCGACCTACAGCCACACAGCACACAGGATAGACCGGTGCTCTTCCTATAACGGTGAATGGAGCACCTCAAGCTGATCGGTGGCGTCTCTAGCGTCCACAGGAGCCGAAAGACGCGACCTAGAGCCAGACAGCACACAGGATAGACCGGTGCTCTTCCTATAACGGTGAGTAAAGCACCTCTAACGGCTCTGGAGCCTCTCTAGCGCCCACGGGAGCAGAAAGATGCGATCTAGAGCCGGACAGCACACGGGAGAGACCGGTGCTCTTATAACGGTGAGTGGAGCACCTCTAGCGCCCACAGAAGCCTCTAGACGTGACCTAGAGCCAGACAGCACACAGGATAGACCGGTGCTCTTCCTAAAGGTGAGTGGAACACCTCTACCAGCCCGGGAGCCTCTCTAGCGCGCACAGGGGCCGACAGATGCGAGTTGATAGGAGTTTTAGAGAAAGCTAAGATGAGTGCCACGCTCATTTTTCATTGGACTTTTAAAATATTTATAGTGTCGTTTACTAAATAAAAACGCGTGATTTATGTAGTAAAAGTGCATTCAGTGAATAATTCATAAATAACATTGAAATATTGTAGCATAGTGGCCACATCATAACTTTGTCCCAAACCTTCCTCCTAGTCGGTTCACGCGGGAAACGGTTTAGATTATGTTAAGTTAGATTAGGTAGGATAGGTTACGAAAAAAAATAAGGGGCAGGAGAAGGCGGGATTTCGCCCGCTTTCTCCCACCCTGAGGTGAGCGGCGGGCGTGAGGCACGGGGGTGCCTGCGCCCGCCTTGCGTCGCTCACCACGAGGGTGTCTGAGCCACGGCCCCTCCCTGTGGAGGGGCGAATGAGGGCCCGCCACATTAGGCGGGAATATCGCCGGTGGGGGACTGGTAGCCAAAGCTCCGCTTTTTCCCAGTCCTCCGCCACCAAAGCGACGCCGGAGTGCCGCTGGGGTTTTTAGTGGGTATACCGGGAGGCTCTCTCCCGGGGAGTCCCACATACCCCTCCCGTCCCCTGACCGGCGGGGATGCGTAATTGTCATTTTCCCCAGCGACAATGAAAACAAAGGTTACGAAAATAAACAAGATTATAAAGAAAAAATGGCTCAAAGGTCATAGCAACCAAGCCAAAAAAAAAATAGACGCTAGCTGCAGCACAGAATATATCAATGCGCTTCCCATAACGGTGAGTGGAGTAACTCTAGCGGGTCGGAAGCCCCTCTGGCTCCCATAGAAGCTGAAGAACACGACTAAAGTCTTCCTTTTACCCTTTTCTTCATCTTTCTTGGTCCCAAATGCCTATAGCGTGATGATAAATAGCATGCATTACTTTTATCGCTAAGACAGTTGAAGTTACTTGCCCATTCTAAAGCTTAGTACATCATCATCAACCTTTTTTTTCGTCCCACTGCTGGGTATAGGCCTCTCATACCGAGAAGGATTGTGCGTAATCACCACGCTTGCTCAATGCGGGTTGGCGATTTAAGACTTAAAAGTCCAGGTTGTCTCAAAATGTTTTCCTTCACCTTGTAATCAGTTATTGTTCTCCAAGATATACTTAGAAAGTACATGAAAAATTACATTGGTACCTGCCTGGTCTGGTATCAAACCCACACAGTCATACTTGAGAGGCTGGTGTTTTAACTACTAGGCCACTACGACTGTCTTAGTACAATCCTGTGGAAAAGAACGGGCAAGAAGACTCTTCTTCTTCAGCCTATAGATGTCCACTGCTGGACAAAGGCCTCCCCCAAGGCTTTCCACGATGACCGGTCTTGTGCTGCCCGCATCCATCGACTTTCCGCGACCTTCACCAGGTCATCGGTCCACCTTGATGGGGGCCTCCCTACGCTGCGTCTTCCGGTACGTGGCCGCCACTCCAGAACCTTACTGCCCCATCAGCCATCAGTTCTACGTGCAATGTGCCCCGCGCAGTGCCACTTAAGTTTAGCGACTCGAAGAGCTATGTCGGTGACATTGGTTCTTCTGCGGATCTCCTCATTTCTTATGCAAGAAGACTAAACATGTTCTAATCTTCCAGGTCCGTGCTCTGAGGTGGATCCTCTATAAACTGCCAAATAACGACGCACGCGAGCGTCAAAGGCTGCGGCTGTCGGCTGACTCTATATGGCACTACATAGTGCCACAAAGACACTAAGGTACCAAGCACTATGGTTTTCAAGGCAGGTCAAGATGATAGATTTGCACCGTGGTCTCTTCCCGTTTGTGTTAGGATCGGCTGGAGCGACTCATCTGACCTCCGCAACCTGGGTAAGACAGAGAGCTGCATCGTTAAAGGTTCAAATTCCCTTCATCATTGACTTGCTTTAAGAGTGTAATGTAAAGTAATGCCATTAAATGTAATTTGAAATGTGTACTAAGATCCCGAGTTGACATACTATAACTTGGGATGAGACTTTAAAATGTATTTTAGATGTTTTTTTTTTATTTATTGTGTTTTGACATGGCGTTTATGTGTTTCCAGTGTTTAAAAAGAAAATGTATTTATTTAGACTCGTTAGGTAAATCCCTAACTAGATTAAACACACTTGACAATGAAAGATCAAATCATGTATCAGCGTACAATCTTGTCAGTGAGGGGAAGTGGGCCACGCGGGCTCAGTTCGTAGATGTCACTTGCCTTTGAAGTTTTTGGCTCTAGGACATGCCGGTATCCTCTCGATGTCGTCCTTCACCGTTTTGAGAGCAGCGGTGATGGAAATATTTATACAAGTTAAATCCCCTGACTGGGTCCGCACTCCCCTTAGCATTCTTTGCATTTTTTTAAATTAAATACTGATGTTATTGGTTTGGTTTCGCCACTCAGTCCCTCCAGCGGACCATTGTGCGTGGATTAAATACTGATTTGAATGGTTTGCTTCATCTGATCTGTAGTTATTAAATTATTTTTTATTTACATACTATTAAACATTTCAAACATATAAACGCCATTTTTTGAGATTATGAAAAGATACTGTCTTTATAAACGATTAATTTCAACGAATACATTTATAGTTAAATAAATATCATGTAATTAAAAAACCAATTTCGATAATATATACCGACTTCTGTAAATGTTTCGTACGTAACGTCATTTTTTTTTAAATCGACTTCCAATATCGAGGTCGACTCGACTACAATAATTAAAGTCGATTTTCAATTATCGAAGTCGATTTTTATAGTGCCACGTCAATTTTTATAGATCAAAGTCGACTTAGAAGTCTGTCTTCTAATTTTGAAGTCGTTAGCCGTCAGTCGCAACCTACTATAAGCTAATCATGTCAGTAGTGAACGCCATATAATGTTAGTCTTATGTATATGATAATATAATTGTACATAATTAGCTTTAAACTTGATAATATATTATATATGTAATTTTATGTGTTAACAGAATTAAATTTACTTGAAAACGGGAGCGAAATTTCAAATAAATGAACGCCTGTATGTAGCTGCTATTTGTAATTAAAACACACCATGTATAACGAAAGAATAAACGAAAATATAAAAGGCAGACGTGGGACTGACCGACAGAAGTTAAAACTTTGAAGTGCTCGTTGCAGTTGTCATTGTAGATGTTCTCGATTGTCGTTTCTTACTTATCGCTTGTTTCGCTTCGATAGTCTAATGCAGACTGACTCACGCGCTGAGTGGGTCACGCCGCTTTATCTATTACTAGCTTTCTGACCGCGGCTTCGCCCGCGTGGTGTTCGGTTATATCGCGCTTTTTAGATTTCCCTCGGGTATATCAAATTTTCCGGGATAAAAGGTAGCCTATGTTCTTTCTCAGGGTCTAAAGATTGTCTGTGCCAAATTTCATCAAAATCGGTTGAGAGGTTTAAGCGGGAGAGCGTAACAGACAGACAGAGTTACTTTCGCATTTATAATATTATTATGGATGCTACAAATCAAATTGATAGTAGTTAGGCAATTGGGTTGTATCCTAAAAAATATTTTAATATCCGTCAGATGGATTTATAAAAAATATTGAACACTTATTTTTTCTGAACCTCAAATGCTTAGGAAGATATATTCATTTGAAATGTCGCGTGACGTCACGCCGTGGCACAAAATATACCACGGCGTGACGTAATTAGCCCCCACTCCGTAACTTTAATACGCTATATCTCAGTAGTTTTTGGTAATTTCGACAAAATAAAAAATACGGGTTTTAATTTCTTTTATTATCTATAAGACGGACTAATTTTTTTTTTGAATTTCATACCTTGGATACATCCCTATAAGGTTGCATGTTTTCTCTGGGATGGCAAAGCATCTGAGTACCCTCTAGTATTGCAGAAGTCCATAGGATGCTGTAACCACATCTCATTAGCTGATCTACCTGCTGTTTCGTAATCTGCCTAGCCTCTTCTCAACTGTGTTGGGATGCCATGATCCTGAGTAGTCTTGATATATATAGATGAACACCCATCCGTTGAATAATCGCGGCAAGCATAACTTAACCTGACTGATCATCCCGTGAGGCTGTTACTTGTCAACAAAGATGCTATCGCTACTCAACGTTTACGGCGAATGCTGGGCGCCGCGCGGGGAAGCGGGAAAAGGGGTCGTATTCCAGCAAGGTGCACAATTAACTCTCACGAGCAGTAGCCATGATCCTGAACGGTCTTGGTTTGAACAGATGGTCACCAATCCGCTGACTGACCGCGCCAACCATAACTTAATCTGATCGGTCGTCCCGTGAGGCTGTTACTTTATAGCCTGTTGCTTCATGCTGAAGGGTCTTGGTATGTATAGATGATCACCTATCCGTTAAATAATTGCGGCAAGCATAACTTAACCTAATTGATCGTCCCGTAAGGCTGTTACATGTCAACAAAGATGCTATCGTTGCGATTAGAAGCCATGATCCTGAACGGTCCAGGTTTGGACAGATGGTCACCAATCCGCTTACTGACCGCGCCAACCGTGGCTTAACCTAATCGGTCGTCCCGTGGACTTTATTATGTAGCTACGGGATATTAATAAACAATAAGACACTACATTTCCGTAAAATCTGTAATATATATAAATTTTAATATAATTTCGCTCCTGTTTTAAACATTCAAGTGAATTACCCAATAATTTAAATATAAAAAATAAAATAAAATGCTATAATTATATTACATTAAGTAAAAGTATAATGTACCAGTTATTATAAAAAACTTGGTACCAAAAAGCTCTGAATTTGTTGCCTACCAACTTTGAAAGTATTGCTATCTTTCTCTTACATATACAACGTGTAACAAAAAGGGTATATACATACCAAGGGCATGGCATCTTTAGATGATATCAAACGATATCGGAAGGGTTTCAACTCATAATAAAATACTCAAAAAATTGGTACCAAATTTTCGGTTTCGTGTGTTTCTTAAAATAGAATCATAACAAACGTGGCAGCACACTACATACGTTAATAACTACTCGTTACTCGTCACGTTACTTGCCAAAATCCGATAAATGTCTTTAATATCTCTGTGCGACTAGTATGATAGTAGCTTATCACAGGCGGTGTTTTTCCTCATAACTTCTTAGCATAAAGGGATAGGATTAAAAAACCCTTCCAATATCGTTTGAAATCATGTAAAGATGCCATGCCTTTGTTATGTATATACCCTTTATGTTACAAGTTGTAGAGTTGGAAAGAGACGGTAGGACTTTGGACGTTTCTAATTTACTAATTGATCTTTTATGACGAAGCAAGCGAATGTTCGTTGCAAAAACAGAATCTTGTGCAACGAATGTCTCGTGAAGCGAATGCTCGCTATGACCAAGATTTTTTTTTCTTATAATAGGGTATTTGACTAAAAAAAACTAGTCCGTCAGTCAGATTTCCAAAAAATACTAGTCGCGTATTTTTTCTTTTTTCATATAAACAAAAATGAAGACGACACAGCGCGTTGAAAACTCGTGTGACGTCACTGCACGCTACACTTTTTAGCGAGCAGTGACGTCACCAGCCACCACTCCGATCTTTGATGCCTTTTATATTTGTAAATTTTCATTGATTTGATAACACAAAATATACGTATCCAATATTTTTCTATAATCTGAATGACGGACTAAATAGAATCATTTTTTTTTTACCCAGGAAACATCCCTATTATAACCCAGTGCTTGACCGCAATCCTACCTGATGGTAAGCAGTGATGCAATCGTTGATGGCAAAGCGGGCTAGTTTATTAAGAGCCTCATCATCATCCCAGCGTTAATCCCAGTCACATCCGAAGCCTTTTCAGCTTTGGAGTCTGGGGTCCGCTTTACCAGTCCAACTGCTGATATGGCTAAACTTCGACATTTTCCGTGAAGCGACTGCCGCACAGTGTTTTATAAACCCAAAAAAAGTGACATCGTCTTTTTATTCCAGATTCGTATAGATTGATTTAAAAGAAATGCTAGAGTAAAATACCGAAGTTTCTAGTACATCTAGATGATGAGATATAAATTTTTGAAAATACGTAAATTTTTATCCGGATTATTAAAAAAACAATCATAATAAATTACTAGTTCAAATTATCAGCAAGCTGATTAAATACATACATGAAGATTTTAAAGGCGCAAATTACAAAGTTATCAAAAAATATTTAGGTTCATTTAAATCGACGTTATAATTTTTTTTAATATTTTCGATTTTATTTTTTAACTCGATTAGTCCTGAATTTCGCAACTTAATTTTTCTACATAAAATTGCTTTATATGTGGCCTATACACACAAAAAAAATCAAAGCCCGAATCCGTGGACTAACAAAGTTATAGTCATTAGAAATTTATTGCTAGGGTTGGCACTTACAACCAATGTAAACCGGGTATAAATTGATTCAATTTTTTTTTATTTCACATAGGCCCACATGGGCACTTACAATACGTCAGAAGCTAGTGCACGGTTCCCAATTGATCGTTTTCCTATGGAGAAGAACCGGCAAGAAACTCCATAGTTAGTCTTTAAAAAAATGGTTGATTTACATTATTTCCGCTGAAATAAATTATATTTACATATTGTATTTGATTCGAACTGTTTGTGTCGTGATGGTCCTGCGGTTCAGGCCCACTTTTCATGCACGAGGTTGCCGGTTCCATAACGAACAAGTACAAATGTGACTTTTTAAATTCATATGTACTGTCCAAGTTTAATATAGACTAGCCATGTCTATAATAAACTTGGACAGTACATATGAACAAAGGAAAATATAATGAAGATACCTGGACTGTATGCTCCATTAACACGTCTCCAAGTACAAACCGCGGTGGACGCAGGTGTATTACGAAGTGTGAAAATAAAGTATATTGGGTAAATACTAAGGCAGCTACTCGTAAGATGTACTAAGACTGTGATAGGACGATATACAGTTTTTGGATAACTGGATGTAATTCACATAATCAATAAATACACTCGTATATTCAATAATATATACCCATAGTGAGTTAGCAAGATGGGGGAATAAATATTATATTACTCTGAGGAAGTGTGTATATGGCTATCATGACTTTACCGGAAGTACGGTCAATATCCCTATCAGCATTTTACTGATATTCTGTCAGTGAAAGAAAAAGGCTCTTGCCTTTGTTGACAGAGTATCAGAACCTTATTCCTTGTCATCAGTTCCGTGGGATCGCAACTCCCTTGCGGGTTTATTATTAACTAGCTGTACCCAGCGGTTTCACCCGCATCTTTGGTTACTGCCCCGCTTCTATTAGTCGTAGCGTGATATTATATATAGCCTATAACCTTCCTCAATAAATGGGCTATCTCACAAAGAATTTGTCAAATCGGACCTATAAGGTCCATCACATCATCTCAAGATGAGCGCGTTAAACCAAACAAACGAACTCTTCAGGCTTTATTATATTAGTATAGATAACGGATTCAGCTACATAATTAAATTTTAATATTGATTTTACTTAACCAAACGAAGTTGCTAAAATTTATATTTTAAGGAATAATAATAAACAACACTTGATGAATTTAAATGATGAAACTTTTGATCAAACAGATAACTAATATAATCATTAAATTTTAATTGCAGATATTTTAAATATTAAAATCATCAAAAACCAAAAATAAATCATTCTCTACAGTCAACATTTCGTGGTCGTCTATATCATCAGTAAATTCTTTCTCATTGTGAGTAAGTTTAAGTAACGCCAAAGCAGCAGCAGGCAATGGACGTTTTTTTAAATGTTTTCTTCTTTGGAGCTGCATTTGAGCAGCAATAATTGGATCGGAAGACACTAATGCTCTATGAAACAAATCATACATTGTTTGTTTACGATCAAATTTGCGTGTGGTGCTCCCGATCAGATCGCCAATATTTGTTCCGTGATTCGGCGGCTTGCTCTGAAAGCATACTAATCGGTAGTGGTGTTTTGTCAATAATAGATGCCCCATGAATTAAAATTTTATGAATGGAAACCGTCATAGGATGCCAGTCATAGACACTTACATATTTGTAGGCAAGGTCTTTACAGAATGCACCAAATTTGTCTGCATCTACAGGAATTCCACAAGAAATCACGATTAAAATAATGTATAAACCATCAAGAAGCCAAAGTTCTAATCCCAAAATATCTGCAAAAGTTTTTCGGTTTTCATCTGCCAAAACTGTGCGACTTGTGTTGCCATCATTAGTGGTTCCAGAATTAGGAAGAACGACATCTACCAATACACCAATTTTATCACGTATAGCATTTTGGATACGTTTTTTTCTTTCCTGTACTGCAAGCCCTTCTTGTGAAGATTGCTTGATACGCCATTTTTTCACTTCACATTTGTACCCGAGTTTGAGGAGAAACTCCAAAACTCGGATCTAGGCGTGTAGAGGATTGATACCATGCGTCAATGTATCTGAGTCCACTGTTTTCGAAAATACAATTTCTAGGTTATTAAATTGTGTTGCTGTAAGTGCACAATATGGACAACGCATTTGCGATGGCGTATCAAGTATCGTATTAAGTACTTTACCGTCAATTGCCGCTAAATATAAATTGCAGGTAGCGTTGATTTGCTGCCCACTCGGTAATTTATAATAGAAAGGAGTAAGGTGGTCGATTTCTTGGTTAACTCTGTCTTTTTCGGATAAAATCAGTTCTTTAGATTCTTTTTTATAAATTATTCGCAATGGGCGGCAAGATCTGTAAGACTGAGCTGCAATATTTGTCCACAATAATACCTTGTCATTTTGGGTGCTTTGATGGTAAATTCTTAAGGGTACAAAAGTTGTAGCAAAAATACTGCTTTCGTTTTCACCTTGATCCTCAAAAGCTTGTTTGTACAAAGCTTGCCCCGAACTACCATCAAAACCCCAAACCCCTTCAAAGACACAGTCTAAAATATTGGTTCCTATTTTGTTGCAGTATTGTGAGAAAACTTCATCTTGCAATTGCACAATGCGGTCAAAAGTGTGCTGCAGAAGTGATTGTAAAGGAACAACCGCTTCTCGTTCTGTAATGTGAACGCATTCTGGGTAACAGTTTTGTTTGGCTTTCAAAATTTTGTAATAAGGTGGGTATGCCGGAAAACCCCGCTGCTGCAAATCTAGGTGAATAAAATTATATGTCTCAACAGTCATGTTTCTGTCAATTAATATTGCTAGCGCTTCTTCTGCTGTGTAAGGTTTTGTAGTTGTTCACATTTTGTTAGCTATTTCCGTGATAGTGTCATTCGATTGTAAGCACGACTCAATCACATTTGTAAATACCGTTGATGTTTGATGTGAGTGCTCTCCACCAATGTGCAAGGTATTTACAAAGGCTTTTATTCTTTTCTGTAGAGGCTCACATTGCAGTGTAGACTCTAATCTTTGGCGACTACGGATTTGCTGTCGTTTGCTAAGTTTCCTAAAACTATCATCGTCAGTGTGTTCAGGTGGAGCGCTAATGTAGCCGCTAATGAAAGTTTCACTGAGCCACTTGCCATGTTTTTTCAAAAAATTTGTCATGTTCTTACATTTTTTATATTTGGTTTCACATTTGGACAACAAACTAGGAAGAGTTGATTTTAATTCATCTTCAGTACGAGAAATTTGATAGTCAGGCCCAATTGTGTTGACAATCAAATTCACTCGTTCTGAAAGAGATAAATAGCTTTTCCCTTTCATGAGCTGGAAAATATCCAACCTCGATAATATTTTTGAACCTGAAGTTCCTTCACCAGACGCCTCTCCTAGCACTGGAGCGATCACCCCCGGAGGTTGAAGGATGTCGGCTGTGGCACTATCCACAACTTCACTTGCCACTCGTGGACCAACATGAGGGTTGGCGCCCTCATGCCCTCCTAGCATTAAGTCCTCTGATCGGAGCTCAGAAGGACATCCCTCAGCAGCATGGGTCAGGTGCTGCTGAGGCAAAGTGGCATCAAGGGTCTGTGACGGCTCCATGATGCCTCACCCCCGTTCCTCCAGGCTACGTGTAATGATATGGGGTTTTAGCAAAAGCCTATCGAGGGTGGACCTCTTCCCATACCACACGTATCCCTTCATCAGAAATTGTCACATTTACTGATTATACATAAACGTGTACTGGCTGATTCATACTATAGAATCTAATAATACTTGCAAAATTGCTTACTCGCAATCCGTTATTCTAGTAATTGTAGCTACACACTAGTATTTGTTTAATTTAAAAATACAAGAGACATTTAAAAATTCGAAGTTGAGCAAGCGTTGTACTATGACGTTAGTTATCAAGCGCCAGAACTATAGTAATTGCATCGGGCACTAATTTTTATATTTTATATGCCGAAAACTTATTGATGTATCTAAATAATTTTTACAAAAATATTTTTCATTTTCCACAATATAAGTGGAGATTAGTTAAATTGGAATTTATAAATCACAATAATTCAACATTTTTCGTTTTCATGAACAAAACAAACAAAATTAACCGAAATATAATTTTACAAAATTGACAACCCTAACCTCGATTCGATCCGGATAAACATAATATTAATCATAACTTCGTTAGTCCACGAATTCGGGCTTTGATTTTTTTTTGTGTGTATAGGCCACATATAAAGCAATTTTATGTAAAAAAATTAAGTAGCGAAAATCAGGATTAATCGAGTTAAAAAATAAAATCGAAAATATTAAAATAAATTATAACGTCGAGTTAAATGAACCTAAATATTTTTTGATAACTTTGTAATTTGCGCCTTTAAAATCTTCATGTATGTATTTAATCAGCTTGCTGATAATTTGAACTAGTAATTTATTATGATTGTTTTTTTAATAATCCAGATAAAAATTTACGTATTTTCAAAAATTTATATCTCATCATCTAGATGTACTAGAAACTTCGGTATTTTACTCTAGCATTTCTTTTAAATCAATCTATACGAATCTGGAATAAAAAGACGATGTCACTTTTTTTGGGTTTATAAAACACTGTGTGCCGTCTGACCTCCACAACCCGAAGGCGACATCGAAGTATTGCAGTTAGACCAATTGTTGGATTTTTGAGGGCTCCAACAACCCGTAACGACTGCCACTAGATGTTCGTATGGCAACCGGGACCAACGGCTTAACGTGCTTTCCGAGGCACGACAAGACCAGTGCAAATATTCATATTCATGCATACAAATATTTGCACTGTGCGGGGATCGAACCCGCGCCACCTTGCGCAGCGGCCGCGTCCGCTACCGCTACGCCACGGAGGCTGTCAATTAATCTGTTTATTAAGAGCCTATTCACTCAAAAAAACTGAGTGAATAGGAAGGAAGACGGCAGTTGAGCGAGGTGATGCAATGTTAAAAGGGATCTCTAGTGGTGCTTTCTCTATACAAACGTATTCCGCTGTTTTCTTTGTGGATAATGCTTTTAGAGCAATTATTTTGTTTCTACAATTTTACACCGTGATTATACGTGCCTCTATCATTTGATTTTTTCCGAAATTTAATTAATAAAAGAAATGCGATACTTCAAAATCGCGAAAAATAACCCATTTTTACCGAGATGTTCAGATGACTATTAGACAAATGTGTAAGTTTTTATAAGGTATACTTTTCCACTAAATTTTGATATAAAAATAATTGAGATCTGTCGTGTTTTGAAAAAGAAAACAGCGGAATACGAAACATCTTTTGGTCCACGTTTTTGTAGGTAAAATCAGTCTGAGCTGCAACTGTCCTTTTCGCACTTTACCGGGAGAGGTTGGAAGCAGCGCGACGGCAATAGTTTCTTCAAATACCTATTTTCCGAATTCCTCGCCACTAGAGACCCTTCTTAAACCCAACAATACGACCAACGATGCTGCACCAGAGGGAGATTGATCTGGAGACCCTCCACGACCAAACTCCCGACACAACAACGTTTCAAAATCTCGCTAATAGAACTAAAACATACACAAGTCACACGAATTCTACATCTCGCAATCAGAGTTTACCGTGCAACTAGCATACATACAACTTCTCAATTTCAAGTATTAGGCTAGTGCCCGCCAGACATAACACCCGTCTGGTCGGAGGATACTCCCTTTTCTATGCAGGATGAGTGAATTTTACTCCCTGTTCCTCATGCCTCCACATTGGTGACCCCGACGTGTACCAACATTGTACCAGAGATGCATGTTTATAGCTGACTAGCTTTTCGCCCGCGTGGAGTTCGGTTATATCGCGCTTTTTAGATTTCCCTCGGGAATATCAATTTTTTCCGGGATAAAAAGTACCCTATTATTTAATCCGCACTTCTAACTTTACGTCTGCAAAATTTGAAAGCAATCTGTTCAGTAGTTACGGCGTGAAAGCGGAACAAACAAACTCACTTTCCCGTTTATAATATATATGTAGGGGAAAACCGTCAGGAAGGCGTGGCCACAGGTTTCGGATAGTTGAGTTGTCTTCTCATCCGCATGAGCATCCATCGTGGGCGGTATTTCCAGAAAACGTTGAACAATAACTATAGTGTGATGTTCGATTCTTATTGTTTTTTTAACACCCTTGCTCGTAAAGCTGATGTAATTCCACCGGTTTTAAATATGTAAAGCAGGCCATAACAAACGCGTGTGTTATCAAAGCAAATAGTTAAGTTATAGTCCATACAAATTCCATAGCAGCATTATTTTCCATTTCAAGTAATTATGGAACTGATCGCCGCCGCACGGCTCGCGCTGCGCGCTGTTCCATATTTGAAATGGCAAATAATAATACTAATGGCGGGAAAGCAACAGTGTGCATTCACAGATTGAGCTTATTTAAAATGGACAAAATATAAAATACTTTTTTTTCTGTTTCCTCGCAAGTGTGTTAAAAAACGTCGTACGATATACGTGCGTATTGGTTATAACATGCTCGGCTCAATTACACCCTCGCCTTCGGCTCGGGCTGAAATTCCGCCTCGCATGTTATAACCATCATTACGTACTAATATCGTAATGTACTATAACTGTACAGACACTTACATCACTTTAATATTAAAGGATTTCAATGATAATCACAGATTAAAACAGATAACAGTCAATAGGTTAGAGCGCGTGCTCCTCCGTCGGCAGCTGTCAATGATATCATGATATGCCAGTCGCCAGCCCTTCAAATAACGCCTACTACTCTATTCGGGGTTACCCGCTTATATTTTATTTTACTCTAATCGAGTCGACTAAGACAATATTGATTAAATCGAGTTATGATATTTCTTATAGTCTTAATAATCAGCGTGCCTAAGGATATTTTAGTTGGTAGACAATAATATTCAGGGCTTTATGAGATTTCGGCAAAGCGATTAGCTTGTTAAATTGTATTTGTAATTATTTATCTGCTTATAATGGTTGTATTAGACAGTTTTGTTGTTCAATTTTTTTTTGTTCTGGTAACATTGCAATATGTGTATGGTGAGTTAAAAAAATATAATAACACCACTACGATCCGGACGAAGTGTTTCGCCTTGTCTTTTTTAGCCGCGTACCTACATCGAGTGACGAACAATTTGCCAGCGGCGGTGTTTCCGTCGGACTACAATTTAAGTTTCTTCAAGCTTAGAGTGAATAGGCTCTAAATAAACTAGCGCGTTTTACCATCAACGATTGCATCATTGCTTACCATCAGGCGGGATTGCGTTCAGCACTAGTTTATAAATATAAAAAAAATAGTCGCCATATTTGTAATCGCAAACTAAACTAACTTAATTTGACAGGACTGGCCTAATATTTACCTTCTGTCCTTTTCTTGTAAAAAAAAGATTCACTTAAATTTAGGTTAGTTTCTGAACATGGGCGCAAGTTACTTTTTTTTTTTGTTTTTTTTTAGTAAATATAATTTAGTGCTTGACCGCAATCCCGCCTGATGGTAAGCAGAAATACAATTGTTGAATGAAAGCGCGCTAGTTTATTTAGCCCATTCACTCAAAAAAAACTGAGTGAATAGGAAGGAAGACGGCAGTTGAGCGAGGTGATGCAATGTTAAACCCAACAACACGACCAACGATGCTGCGTCAGAGGGAGATTGATCTGGAGACCTCCACGACCAAACTCCCGACACAACAATATTTGGCGCATCGTACCCGGTACACGTCGCAACACAACTGCTCAGACCCGTCCTCCGTACGGCTTCACCAGAACACGACGAATCGCTTGGCGGCAGCACTTTGTCTGGTGGGTGGTAACTTCTGCCGGCAGCCGATGTTATGGCCTACCACCGAATTACTTACATATTGCAATGGTATCAACAAAATGCTTTCCTATTATGTTCTGATTTTATATTGACCGCCAAGGCGTAATCCCTACCACCGATTTCTAAAACCCAGATCATTAGATACGTTGACATATCTCATAACTGATAATGATTTTAATTGAGTAAATTGGTTTGTATGGACGACAGCAGGTCAACCTACCTGAAACTGTCAAATATTCCCAATCAAGTTTGAGCCTTAATGCTTTATACAATATGTAAAGAAAACCCTGTCCGATCCGTGAAGGTGTTGCTAGGTATTGATAACTGATTCTACTAATGGATACAAAGCCGGGCTAAACTAAAAAAAAAGTCCCCAAAATAATAAATTTTATTTCGTAGAAAGAGGTAACTTAATACATGTGCGGTAAGCAACAATTCCGCGGGCGGCGGGGGGCAGGGCACGCGGCACGTGGTCGCATCGCTATTCGCTCATAATAATACCGGTGTTGTCACTTTTATAAAAATTACCAAATTTCGTGGAAGTTGGAATTAATTCGCGGGAAAAAAAGATTATTTCAAAATTCATTAGTATTGTTACTATGATGATTATGTAAAATTTTATATAATATTTGGTCAAGTGTTTACCTAACCTTTATTATCCTTATGGGTCGGACAGGGTTTTCTTTACATACTGTAGATAAAGTTGAAAATCTAATAAAGAAATCTGACAGATTGTAGTTGCTTCCTGTGCTATCGTCTGTACATATAATTTAGAGCAATTGGTAAATAATATTGATCTTGAAAGAATTTCGCTTGCGGCGGTAAATTTGCATTTTTTTTTTCATTTGAACACTTCATTTTCAATAAGATTAGTACATGAAAACAAACCTTTTTTTACAATCCGAACAAACGAATTTGACTTTTATTCCGAAGGCATAAGAATGGTATTAAAAAAAAAAAACAGTGGTTGCAATACCCAACTATACAACTTTATTTTTTGTATATGCGAATCCCGAACACGTGTCCAGTATTTTTAAGTAAAGAGTCTATGTACAAAATTTCAAAAAGATATCATGAAAAACCACAAAGTTATGAACTTGTTATCCTACTTCGCTGTTTTTTTATTTTTTTTTAATAATTATAAACTAGTGCTTGACTGCAATCCCGCCTGATGGTAAGCAGTGATGCAATCGTTGAGTGTAAAGCGCACTAGTTTATTAAGCCTATCCACTTAAAAAACTTAGGAATAGGAAGGATGAAGGCAGTTGAGCGAGGTGATGCAATGTTAAACCCAAGACCAACACGACCAAACGATGCTGCGCTAGAGGGAGATTGATCTGGAGACTCCACGACCAAATTCCCGAGACAACAACAATTGGCGCATCGTACCCGCCACACATCGCAACACAACTGCTCAGACCCGTCCTCCGTACGGCATCACCAGACATCATGCCGGAACACGACGAATCGCTTGGCGGCAAGACTTTGTCTGGTGGGTGGTAACTTCCGCCGGCAGCCGATGTAATGGCCTACCACCGAGACTACTTCGCTGTCCCAACAAAAATATGATCCACGCGACTGGTTGGTCGACCTCTGGCATGCGCAATACTATGTATATCTATCGTAGTCTGCGTGGCGCGCTCGGTAACCACACTGCAAGAATTTCTAAAAGTATTTGGGAATAAACATAACATGGTGTAAAAATGTTTGGAATCGATTCAGTTGCTTATTCTGAACAAACTGTATTCAGGCTTCGTATAAACAAAAAATAAGCTTGTATACTGCAGCTACTATGCATCATGCCACTAACGTAATAGGAGTCAAAATCGTTTGAACGGACTGTAAAATAAGTTTGTTGAAATCATACAGAATGGAGTGTAAATTATTATTTAAATTATGTATTTAAGGCCACATGAACATGCATTTGTATACGTAGCGATGTCTATTAGAAAATTTAATTATAATAAATATGAGGGTATATGCATATTGTACGTAATTTATTAAAAAAAAAAAACGAATGAGCGTGTAAGGAGCGTTCAAGTATTACGTAACGCAATTATTGAAGATTTTTGACCCCCTTCCCCCTCTTGTAACGCACCGTAACGTTTTTTGTACCCCTCCCCCCCGTTCTCTAAACGTTACGTAACGCTCAAGTGATTAGTTTAATCCTAAAGTCGTATAAAGTTATGTAGTAGTTTTTACACTTGTTATAGTTTTAATTTACTAAATAATATTTTTTTAAAAAACAATGTTACGTAACGTGTTTTAAGAAAGACCCCCTCCCGCCCCTGTAACGCATCGTAACATTTTACGACCCCCCCCAATTGCGTTACGTAATACTTGAGCGCTCCCTAATCTGAAGATTTTACTAAATTATATAAAAACAAGGACCTTTTCAATTGACTGGAGATGTTTTACAGGTGGGTTGGATATCAACTTTTGATAAAGAAAAAGTTTGGTACTATATCCCCCCCTTTTTTTGTTTGGGATGTGGAAATCATCAAAAGACCTCCCGCTCTGGGCGGAGCGGAAGGGCGTGTCAGTAGAGATGTGACATTAATTGAAAATAATCGATTTAATAAAAATCGATTATTATGACTTTGAAAATCGATTCGAAAAAATCGATTATACGAAAATAATATCGATTAAAAGAAGAATCGATTATTTTTAACATCCCTACGTGTCAGACTTTTACTGACTAAATCCCACCCATGCTTCTTCACTTGCCTGTGCGCCAGGGCCACGGTTTCTTTTTCCAAACCGCAACCCTTTTTTTTTTGTTCCGGGGTGGAAAATCCTGATGGGACTGTCAGACTCCTACTCACTAAAAGCCACTCTGCGGTCACGTGCGCACGGAGCCGTGGGAGTCCTTGATTCTGCCGCGGCCCAACCCGCAAACCTGACCCAACTCCACGCCCCCCCCCCCCCATTTTTACAAAACATGAGTTATTTATATCACGTTTATACCATCTAATTGACGGCACGGTTGGTGACGGCCACGTACCGGAAGACGCAGCGTAGGGAGGCCCCCAACGAGTTTGACTGATGACCGAAGCCGATGGATGAGGGCAGCACAAGACCGGTCAGCGTGGAAAGCCTTGGGGGAGGCGTTTGTCCAGCAGTGGACCTCTATAAGCTGAAGAAGACAGGCCTACGCTGTACTCCCATGCCCACTGTAACTTGAAAACATTGTAAACGGGTGAAGCCACGGGGCGCTACTAGTGAGTGTTCTTTGTTTTATTAATATAAGTTATTAATATCCATCTCGTCTGCAAAGTATTTCCAGCTAATTTAATTGGTTTATTATAATAATATTATTATTGTAGCCTACGACGGCGGAAAATGTACCGTTTGCTGGTGATTTTAAAGATGCGTTTTGTCGCTGCGATTAATCGCTGCGACTAGTCGCGTCGGAACGCTTTTTTGACAGTATTTTTTTATTGTTGGCAACATTTTTGTATTAAAAACTTTGTAATATTAATCTCCTTGCTTTTGTTACCTATTTCATGGTAGGTAAGATTTTGTATATTTAATTTATTTGAACATATCAAGAAATATAATGTATTTGATAAAACATTTATCGTTGAACGTGTTAAAAATTTATTAATTTTGCTTTTTAATTGGGTTTTAACGAAATTATCTTTGCTGGTTTTTTAAAACGGCTAATTGACATATTTTGTTAATTTCACTTGCGAACAAAATGCTTTTAAAAACTCCGCGCCATTGCATTTTTGACTTTCGGCGATAGACCGAGAATTGAAATTGCAACCACGCATTTTTATTTTCGAGTTCTTTTAGTTGTTAATGATAACTAGTATTATATTCCTTTCTTATCTTAATTTGGAAATCATGGAAAGTACAGTGGTCAATCTCTAATCTAATATCAAATATAATAGAAAAGATTTTATTTACGCTACGCATACGCTTTCACGGTAAACTGCTGAACAGATTTAGATGAAATTTGGCACATGAGTAGACCGTGCCCCGGAATTTACTTCTTTTTCTATCCATAGGTTCTAGCCTTGTGCGTGTGAAACCTTGTGTAAGTCGCTGGTATCATCATCAGCATTTTTTATCGTCCCACTGCTGGGCACAGGTCTCCTCTCATACAGAGAAGGATTGAGCGTAATCACCACGCTTGCTCAATGCTGTTTGGCGATTTCAGACTTAAAGTCCAGGTTTCATAAAGATGTTTTCCATCACCTTGTAATCAGTCATTGGTGTCCAAGATATACTTAAAAAGTACATATAACTTAGTAATGTTACATTAGTCCTGGCCTGATCTGAACTCGCTGAGGCTGCTGTTTAAACTACTAGACCACCACGACTTTTGGGTCCGTATTACAGAACGTCACTTAAAACTCAAGCTCTACTTAAGTCTCGTTTGAAGCCATTTGATTGGTTGAAACTAGTTTTAAGTAATGTTTAAGCAGAGATTAATGCTTGAGTGACGTTCTGTAATACGGACCTTAGTCGCTGGTAGCGTAAGTAAGTAGGTACATATGTAAGTTTCTACCTCGTAAATTTTTACGGGGTAGAAAAATCGGGATAATAATTCTGTGATATTCCTGCTTATAAATATTAATAAATTTTATTTGCATTGTTAGTAGGTACACAGTGAAGATATTCATACAGCGATCCATTACTAACTACCTTAAATTAGGTATGCAAAACAGATACAAAGATAATGTCAGTAAAATTAAAAGAATGTCATCAAAATATCATGTCAGGTGAAATAAAATTACAAATAAAACAGGAAAAACAATTAAATTAAAAATGAAATATCGATATAAGGGCCAGTCAGTAAACTAGCCAAATTTTATCCAAATCCGTTTAGTAGTTTAGGCGTAAAAAGGTAACAAACTCACTTTCACATTGCCACGATTTCAACACAGCATGAGATTTCGTTAAAACCATTAAAAAGTATTTGACTACAATATGCTTTGCTGTAAATAAACAAAATTCAACGATACAGCGCTCTCTTTGATCGTTTACACGTCTTTAGTTTTTAGTAGTAGATTTGGGTTGTATCCTAAAAAATAATTTAATGTCCATCAGATAGCATTATAAAAAACATTGAACACGTATTTTTTATTTTTTCTTTCATTCAAATACTTAAGAAGATATATTGATTTGAAATGTCGCATGACGTCACGCCTGGTACAAAAAATGCCACGGCGTGATGTAATTAGCCCCCACTCCGTAACTTTAATACGCTATATCTCAGTAGGTTTTGGTAATTTCGACGAAATAAAAAATACGGGTCTTAATTTTTTTTATTATCTATAAGACGGACTTTTTTTTTTGTTTTTCATACCTTGGATACATCCCGATTAAATGATGTTGTGGTCGTGGAGGGTCTCCAGATCAATCTCCCTGCAGTCGCAGCATCGTTGGTGGTGTTGTTGGGTTTAACATTGCATCACCTCGCTCAACTGCCGTCTTCCTTCCTATTACTAAGTTTTTTAAGTGAATATGCTTAACAAACTAGTGCGCTTTACCATCAACGATTGCATCACTGCTTACCATCAGGCGGGATTGCAGTCAAGCACTAGTTTGTAATTATATTTAAGTCTGAAATCGCCAACCCGCATTGAGCAAGCGTGGTGATTACGCTCAATCCTTCTCATGAGAGGAGACCTGTGCACAGCAGTGGAACGATAAAAAGTTGGTGATGATGAGTAATTCAATAAAGTATGTATTCTACTAAAGATTGAAGACGTATAAATAGATATTTGCTACTAAATTTTATAAAAAAAAGTATTGTATAATTTTGATAAGTGCCATCACGGACTTGACCAAGGGTTTTTTTTTTTATATTTCTAGCTTTTTTGTTCTGGAAGGGAAATCATCAAATGACCTCTCCCGCTCTGGGCGGAGCGGAAGGGCGTGTCAGACTTTTACTTACTAAAACCCACCCGTGAAATTCTAGCCCTCGGAAAAATTGTATGGAAATAAATACTCACTGAGATAATGCATTTTGTAAATACCTATATTGATAATGAACCTTAGTTTTTCAACTTTGTTGAGGTCAGCCTCCAGTCTGACCGGATTCATCTGAACACAATAGTGACTTTCTATCTGACCTCCACAACCTAGTTACTTGGTAATACGATCAGCCACCAGTCTTACCTAGGGGGGTAAGACTGGTGGCTGACCACCCGTCTGAACTTTAAGGCTACCTGTAAATACTGTTTATTGTCAATATAGGTGTATTCAAACGACGAATATTAAATCAGTTTTTGACTATTCTTTTACCAACTAAACTGTGTAAAGGAACATTTTAAAAATAAACCAGAATTTCTTACAATAATGTTTGTTTCTGATGAGATAATTAACACTAACAATGAACTGGATTCTGGGCCCAAAAATCTTGTTCATAAACTAAAGTAATTTTAAGTTTAGTCCATTGTTTCATTAAGAAAAGGACAGTATTCATTTAGTCCTGTCAAATTAGTCCACCCATGACGTAAACTGACGTATTTTAGACGCCATGTTTTTTTTTACGCGACTAAACTGTCTTAATTTGACAGGACTAATATACTAATTTGTTGTCACTTTTACTGAACTGTTCATTGAGGGCCAATATTTATTACTTTTTTTACTTAATTATATCAATTGACATATACTATTGGACATGCCTTAGAGATGAGAATTGTGGCACTCCGTAAGAAATAGAGGAAACGAAGTTTCGTCTTTCTTTATCTCTCCCAAAATCATCAATTATGAGGAAAGAGTGCTAGACCGAAAGCATAGGCCATCTCTCTCACTCTTTTTAAACCAAAATATTACTGCAGATTATACGCGTTCGGCATGTCCATTAGTATATATAATGTCTATGATTATTTTTAAGTAGTTTTGCCCAGAGTCGATATGTTAGCTACTTTAAAACTACAGTACCCGCTGAGATAACACATTGAATTTTGTTAAAGATTGTGATCATTATACAATATGTAAAGAAAACCCTGTCCGATCCGTGAAGGTATTGTTAGGTATCGTTAACTGATTCTAATAATGCCTATAAAGCCGGGCTAAACATAAAAAAAAATCCCCCAAAAAAATAAATATTATTTCGAAAAAGCGAGGTAACTTAATGCATGTGCGGTAGGGAACCTGATAGCCCCGCCCCCCTTCACCCGCGCATACATGCGCGGGTGAAAGGGGGCGGGGCATGCGGCACGTGGTCGCATCGCTATTCGCTCCGCCACAAATGGTGTTGTCAGTTTTTTAAAAATTACTAAATTTCGGGGAAATTGGAATTAATACCCGGGAAAAAAAGATTATTTCAAAATTCATTATTATTGTTACTGTGATGATTATGTAAAATTTTATATTATATTTGGTCATGTGTTTACCTAACCTTTATTATCCTTATGGGTCGGACAGGGTTTTCTTTACATATTGTATAGAAGTGAAAACTTATCAACTCGAGCCGAGTGTACGTGGTCGTCACCGATCGACTGGAATCTAGTCCAGGCCCCTCTTTTCCATTGGGCAAGTGCCCAGGGCTCCGGCTTACTCGCATAAAATGTAATTCTTCGCCGCCGTTCCATTCTACGCTTTATTACGATTCAATGACAAAACAAATGATTTGCAAAGTTGTGAAATATTAGTAGATTTTAAACATCGTTTATGAATACACACCACAGTGTTTAAGAGGTTTATTCATAAACGATGATTAAAGTTAAGTGACGTGTAAACGTCTAAAATGTATGGTTCAACAATCGCTCATCACTACTTAACTTTAATAAATGTGTACAGTAATACCCCGGACTTACGCGATGGGTGGGACTGATAATAATGCGGGCGGGGGGAGTCAGAAACAAACGCCGCCGCTTGTCCTTGACTGCGCGGCGTTCAAACAAAAAAAGAATAGACTAGAAAATTAAATCGCGTAACTCCGAATTCGCGTAAGTCGGGGTATTACTGTACATCTCTAATGTACATAATGGCCCAATGATTCCTAAGGCCCAGGACCTCTAGTGCTTCAAAGACGGCCGTGATCGAGCAACCGAACCGATCGTGATGCTCCACTCTTTAATAAGAGCTCAAATTGTGTTAAATTATAATTTTTCGCTTCAAAAGTGAACCTTGGTATATTACCTTCTCTGTCACACACCTCTTTCTGTCTCTTTTCAACTTCGACGTGTTATTTGAAGCAAGTACCCACTGGCTAATATTTGTCGCGGCCATTTTTTCCCGCACTCAATTTTCAACCCTATTGTTATCGCCGAGAGTTTATAGTTCGGTGTGCGCAAAGAATCGTATGCCATTAATTTTGTGTTGTGATACAGGCAGCCTGTTTTAATATAAGTTATACGTTTTATTATTTTGTGTATATTATTATATTATAGCAATGATTATTTTTTGATATTATTATTATTACGGAGGCGCTATTTCATGTTTATACCGTGTAATTTTCAATAAACAAATAGCATTTTGTAAGTGATTCGCAGTTTTATTGTCGAAATCCTTTTATTTATTTGGATATCATACAGAGTGGTGCTGACAATGCGACAATAAATGAAAACACGAACAATGCTGGTTCATAGGAATAATACTAAATCATAGAAAAAAACCTAGCATCGAAAATAAATAAACGAAAATTTAAAACAAATTACATCGCATAAAATTGCAAACGGAATAGAACATCCTTTAAAAATATTGGTTCACTGACCTCCGATCGGCGACAGCGCGATCCTGTATCGACACATTCTCAGTCTACCCATAAAAAATCATATAAATATATCGATTAGTTTAGTCACAGGAAATTATTTTTCACATTTTCTACATGATGTACATGTTGATAAGGAAGCGCTTACAGATTAATGACCGCCGCATCCTGCGGTACTAAAAATAATAATGGCGTGAAAAAACATGTCGATACAGGATCGCGCTGTCGCCGATCGGAGGTCAGTGAACCAATATTTTTAAAGGCTGATGCCATCATGCGATGTACTTTGTTTGAAATTTTCGTTTTTTTATTTTCGATGCTAGGTTTTTTTCTATGGTTTAGGATTATTCCTATGAACCAGCATTGTTCGTGTTTTCATTTATTGTCGTATTGTCAGCACCACTCTGTATACAGTTTTTTTTCTACGAAACCTGAATATAGTTTGTTCAGAATAAGCAACTGAATCGATTCCAATAATTTTTACACCATGTTATATTTTTCTCAAATACATTTAGAAGTTGTTGCAGCATGGTTACTGAGCACACAACACACTTCTCAACCGTGCGCATAGCGGGAAAGCCTCCGTTGTAGAAAAAGGGATTTACCCTTTTCTTCCCCTTATACGCCACGACATACGAATCAGAAATGAGGAGATCCGCAGAAGAACCTCTTCTCGGTGGTAGGCCTCAACATCAGCCGCCGGCGTAAGTTACCACCCACCAGACAAAGTCGTGCCGCCAAGCGATTCGTCGTGTTCCGGCATGATGTCTGGTGAAGCCGTACGGAGGGCGGGTCTGAGCAGTTGTGTTGCGATGTGTGCCGGGTACGATGCGCCAAATGTTGTTGTGTCGGGTGGTTGGTCCTGGAGGGTAGCGGGATCCGAAGCACGGTGCTCCGCTGGCCGACCGCAGGTGGTTGGGGGCCCAAGTAGTGTGCCAGCCACATACGAAAGGCTGCCCCGCCAACTGCGAAAAATCCCAGGGTGGCCCCATCGTGCCGGTTGGCGACCGGACGAGAGGACGCGATGGCGATCCCTGGGGGGGTTCGGGCGTCCCCGCAGTCTCCAGATCAATCTCCCTCTGGCGCGGCATCGTTGGTAGTGTTGTTGGGTTTAACATTGCTTCACCTCGCTCAACTGCCGTCTTCCTTCCTATTCACTCAATTTAAAATTTAAATGAAAGGTACAAATAAGAAAAGTAGATGTGCACAGCGGGCGCACGTCCTCTCTTTCAAAGTGCACCTCTGTAATATTAGTGGTCTGCACTCCAATCTCTTAGCAGTTCACTATCACCTTGAGACTGAGAAGCCGCATCTACTTTTCTTGACGGAGACCCAGATCAGATGTCCGCCTGATGCGGCATACCTCGGCTACCCGGGATACTCTTTGGAGCATCATTTCCTGCAGCGTGCCAGGGTCTGTGTGTATGTTCGCAATGACATCTGTTGCCGGCGTCTCCGTCACCTCGAGGACCCTCATTTTTCGTCCTTATGGCTGTTGGTTGACACCGGTGTGGACAAAATTGTCTACACCTGTGTCTACCGATCGCACAGCGGTGATCAGGAGACAACTCGGTTATTTGACCATCTCAGTGAGGCTGCTGACAATGCGCTACATCGGCACCCTGACGCTCAGTTCGTCGCTCTGGGGGACTTCAACGCCTGCCACCAGGACTGGCTCTTCCCATACCAGAGGACCGACCACGCTGGGAGAGAAGCGCGAAACTTCGCGCTTTCTATGGGCCTTTCCCAGCTGGTAGAGCAAGCGACTAGGGTGCCTGATGTAGATGGCCATACTGCCAACTGTTTGGACCTTCTGCTGACCACTGATCCGGACAGATGTGTTGTAACAGTTTCCTCACCGTTGGGAACTTCAGACCACTGTCTGGTGAAGTCTGTGTCGTCCTTCTCCCCACCAGAACACGACTCTCGTGGTGAACGGCGATTGTGGCGATACAGGTCAGCGGATTGGGATGAGATGCGCCACTTCTTTGCGTCTTATCCTTGGCAGCAGGTCTGCTTCTCTTCTGACGATCCGTCGGGCTGTGCGGACGCTATAACCGATGTGGTGCGTCAAGCTATGGAGTATTTTATCCCATTAAATGACGTGCCCGTCGGTGGCTCGGCTCGCCCATGGTTCAATGCCGATTGTGTCCAAGCTGAACGGCGTAAGCACACGGCATTTCTCGCCTGGGTTGACGCTCGTGACTGCGGAGCTCCGGATCTAAGCTCAAAGAAGAGAGCCTTTAACCGTGCTGCCAAGTCCTACAAGAAGGCGCTCAAGAAGGCTCGCTTCGACCGCATCACCCATATTGGCAACAAGTTATCTGCGCAGCCATCCGGTAGCAGATCTTTTTGGTCCCTAGCCAAATCGGTTGAGGCGAACTTCTGTCGGCCCTCACTGCCTCCGCTGGTTAGGCCTGATGGAACACTGGCTCATACGGCGAGAGAGAAAGCAGGTCTCTTTGCTTCTCTCTTTGCCCATAATTCGCGTCTTGATACTGGCAGTGCTACTCCACCTAATTTACCTCATTGCGGAGCCTCAATGCCTGAGGTTCGCATTAGGAACAAGGAGGTTCTGAGAGTACTGTGTCGTCTGGACGTGAATAAGGCTAGTGGTCCGGATGGTATACCAGCGATTGTTCTTAAAGCTTGTGCGCCCGAGTTGTCTCCTGTATTGACGCGCTTGTATCGCCTCTCATTCAGGACTGGTATTGTGCCCAAGTCCTGGAAGCTTGCTAACGTGCAGCCCGTGCCCAAGAAGGGTAGTCGTGCCGATCCTGCCAACTATCGGCCGATTTCGATCACCTCCATACTTTGCAAAATTATGGAGCGTGTATTGAACTCGCGCCTCTTGGCATACCTGGAAGGTAACGATCTCCTCAGTGACCGACAGTACGGGTTTCGCCGCAATCGGTCAACTGGGGACCTACTAGTGTATGCCACTCACTTGTGGGGCGAGGCCCTCGAGAAGAATGGGGAAGCGATTGCTGTCTCCCTTGATGTCTCGAAGGCCTTCGACCGGGTATGGCACGTTGGCCTTTTGAGTAAGCTTCCAGCGTACGGCATTTCCCCTAGCCTGACTGGCTGGGTAAAAGACTTCCTGACTGAACGGTCCCTCCGAGTTGTTGTCGATGGATGCTCTTCTGAGCCCATGTCAACTAATGCCGGTGTTCCTCAGGGGTCTGTTCTCTCTGCAACTCTGTTCCTGCTGCATATTAACGATCTGCTGATGCCTGGTATCTATGGGTATGCAGATGACAGCACAGTTGTAGAGAGATACCTGCCGGGTGCTCGGGCTAGTAGGGAATCAATCCGGTCCGAAAGAGAGGCCATGGTTGAGCGAACGAGTGTTGCGCTGCAGGCAGTCTCCGAATGGGGCATTGCCAATCTTGTAGCATTCAATGCCGCCAAAACACAGGTGTGTCTTTTCACCGCCAAAAGGAGCCCGTTCACCTTGGCTCCTACTTTTCGGAATGTGTCCTTGGAGTGTTCCGACCGCCTTCAGCTTTTGGGAGTTGAGATTTCCTCGGACCTTAACTTTGGGCGGTTCATTGAGTCCAAAGCTAAGGTGGCTGCCAGGAAACTTGGCGTTATCGCAAAGGTCCGGCAGTACTTCACACCTGGGCAGCTTCTAATGTTATACAAAGCACAGGTCCGTTCTTGTGTGGAGTACTGCAGCCACATTTGGGCTGGTGCTGCCAAGTGTCACCTGGCCACTTTGGATTCAGTGGAGAGACGTGCAAAGAGGCTGATTGGTGACCTTGATCTAACTCGAGTTGGTCTCCAAAGCCTAGAGCACAGGCGTAGAGTAGCCAGCCTTTCGGTGTTCTATAGGATGCATTTCGGGGAATGTGCGATGGAATTGCATGATTTAATTCCCCCATCTCCGTTCCACCAGCGGACGACCCGTCGTACGGTTGGTTTCCACCCTTACGTTGTTAACACCTCTACGATCCGGACGAAGCATTTCGCCTCCTCCTTTATACCGCGTACATCGAGGGACTGGAATAATTTGCCAGCGGCGGTGTTTCCGTCGGACTACAATTTGAGTGTCTTCTAGGCTAGAGTGAATAGGCTCTTAATAAACTAGTGCGCTTTACCATCAACGATTGCGTCACTGCTTACCATCAGGCAGGATTGCGGTCAAGCGCTAGTTTATAATATATAAAAAAAAAAAAAAAAACCAAAGTCATCGACATAGCTCTTCGAGTCGCTAAAATTAAGTGGCAGTGGGCGGGGCACATTGCACACAAGCCTTGTGGGAGGCCTTTGTCCAGCAGTGGACATCTATAGGCTGAAGAAGATACGCCACCAAACCAGGTATCAAAATGCACAGAATTTCTTCTATTCTGCCTGGCGTGACTTTTATGAATATCATTATTTTTTTGACACAGGCCGCTTGTATGGATAAACGTCCTCCATTTTTCATACATATTTTTCTAATCATGAAAGTGTACGCTACAAATCAAAAGTCAATTATTCAAATTAGGCTGAAAATCAGCACTTTTCGAACGCTAATATTACATAAGTCAGTCCCCCAAAACCGTTGGTGTATGAGCGTTGGTAGCGAGTGGTTGTTGGAGCCCTCAAAAGTCCAACAATTGGTCTAACTGCAATGCTTCAATATCGCCTTCGGGTTGTGGAGGTCAGACGACAGTCGCTTCACGGAGCCCAGACTCCAAAGCTGAAAATCATCTCAGCGTTAATCCCAATCGCATCCGAAGCTTTTCAGCTTTTGGAGTTTGGGGGGGGGGGGGGGGGGACCATCTGCACCCAACCTGCATACAACTCTGTAAAGAAGATGGCTTATGTAGCCTATCGTGGCGGCGAAACTTCGTGCACAGTGAGGGCACATAAGCACGCCGTCGACGTAGTTGTACATATGTGATGGCAGCAGATGGGCGGGCCTTTAATTGGTCGCGTTTGGTATCGAGTAAATAATGTATAATTATAGTAGGAGGTAAGGACATTATGTTTTTAAATCGGGGCGCAAATAAAAATACAATTGAATATCGATGTAGTATTCTAATCCCTATTTATTTCGTAAGTATTTGTGGCTTGGCGTTGCGGGCAGGTTCATATTTTTGCACAGACGTTCAAAAGGTTAAAACAAGTGATAAATAAAACAATCCATTAAATATTTGTATAGAGTTTTTATTAACTGAACTTAGGCTATGGTGCCATCAATTTGATAACCTCGGGCGCCTCGCTAACGTTATGCGCCAAACGCACGTGTTTGACTGCGTAGTACCGACACTTATACGACCTTCCACACAAAGTACAGCTGTAGTATGATTTACTATGACAGGTTAATTTGTGCATATGAAGATTATTGTTCGCTTTAAAGCTGGCGGGGCAGAGGTCGCACTGTGGAAGAAAAGAATTGGTTAGTAGACCACCCACCAGACAAAGTCTTGCCGCTAAGCGATTCGTCGTGTTCCGGCATGCAGGGGCGTGCACAGAGATTTTGTGGAGGGTATGCACTACCCAAATATCTGTGCTTATACAAGTGCCACTAGATGTTCGTATGGCAACCGCGACCAACGGCTTAACGTGCTTTCCGAGGCACGACCAGACCAGTGCAAATATTCATATTCATGCATACAAATATTTGCACTGCGCGAGGATCGAACCCGCGCCTCCTTGCGCAGCGGCCGCGTTCGCTACCGCTACGCCATGGAGGCTGCCAAAATACAATGAAATGTTATTATTAACGCAACTGTAAATAAGTAATAATTTATTTCTCAAAGAACTGAAAAAATATTTTACTATCTATAAATTACATCAACGCGCCTATCTTTTTTAAATAACTCTATAAAAATTAAATATGTATAAGATCATTTTAAAATCGCTAAAAGTTCTTTTTCAATATAAATATAGACAAATCTGGGAGTCTAATTTAACCTTATGTATTTCATAAATATACGTGATGCGCTACTCATTGGAATCATAACTATTAAATTTTGCTCATTTGTAAACTTCAGGAAAATTATTACAATATAAAGTATAATAGTATTGAAATTCATAGCAAGTAGGTTGAAAAACTTAAGGTCTTTTAAGTTTTTATAACAACGAATTGTCAATACCGCGTTTTAAAATAATATAGGTACCTACACGGGAAACAAAATAATAACGTTAACGTTGAAAAATTCACCGTTTTAAATTTATCTAAATATACATCACAAGTACAGATCTTTCCTAAAACAATCAATATATTTATGTTACCAAATACACCAATAACCAAACAACATAAGCTGATAAAATAAAAAGGTATTTTCACAAACAACAATTGTGCTAGTTTTGTCAACTTCTTGATTCGGCCGCGTAAAATGAAGCACTGCTTATCTGGGCTTACAAACCGAATGAAATTACAAGACAACACACAAAAAGTTTACACATACAATCAAATAATTTTATTCACACACGCGAATCAGCGACACGTCAGAGAAGCACATTTCGATTCTGCTTACGGCCGCCACGCGAATGTGGCGCGGTCGTCGCGACAAACAGAGTTGCGCGTAGTTTAGTTTGCACTAGCCCCAATAGATGGCAGTGTTATCAATAACTGATTAAAGAAGTCTTTAAGTTTGTGGTATATAAATTATTTTATTGTACTATATTATAAATTATTAATATATATATATATATTTTAATTATTAGGGTATGCAGTGCTTATCTGCCTCTATGGAGCGCACGCGCCTGCCGGCATAATGTCTGGTGATGCCGTACGGAGGACGGGTCGGAGCAGTTGTGTTGCGACGTTTACCGGCTTTTTTTTTTAGTTATAAACGTATCGTTGATGGTAAAGCGCACTAGTTTATTAAGCCTATTCATTTAAAAAACTAAGGAATAGGACACGACCAAACTCCCGACACAACAACATTTGGCGCATCGTACCCGGCACACATCGCAACACAACTGCTCAGACCCGTCCTCCGTAAGGCTTCACCAGACATCATGCCGGAACACGACGAATCGCTTGGCGGCAACACTTTGTCTGGTGGGTGGTAACTTCTGCCGGCAGCCGATGTTATGGCTTACCACCGAGAGAAACGGCTACGATGCGCCAAATGTTGTTGTGTCGGGAGTTTGGTCGTGGAGGGTCTCCAGATCAATCTCCCTCTGGCGCAACATCGTTGGTCGTGTTGTTGGGTTTAACGTTTCATCACCTCGCTCAACTGCCGTCTTCTTTCCTATTCACTCAGTTTTTTTAAGTGCGCAAATAAACTAGCGCGCTTTATTATCAACGATTGCATCTCTGCTTACCATCAGGCGGGATTGCAGTCAAGCACTAGTTTATAACTATAAATATTATTTCAGCCGAAAGACGTCTAATGCTAGACATAGGCCTCCCCCAAAGTTCTTCACGACGACCGGTCCTGCGCCTCCTGCATCCAACGGTGTCCGGCGACCTTCACCAGGTCGTCGGTCCACCTTGTCGGGAGCCTACCCACGCTGCGTCTTGCGGTGCGTGATCGCCACTCGATAACCCGTCGGCCCCATCGGGCATCAGTCTTACGGGCAATGTGTCCGGACCACTGCCACTTAAGTGTTGCAATTCTTCGGGCTATGTCGCTTGTTCTTCTGCGGATCTCCTCATTTCTGATTGGATCACGTAGTGAAACCCCAAGCATAGCCCTCTCTGCCCTTTGAGTGATCTTGAGCTAACATAAAGAGTGTATCTGACATCGACGCACAAACGAGTACCATGGATCCAGTACATGATTCTGAACCCCCCAGTGGTGGAATTTTTCTTCGGTTTCTTTCTGATTAAAAAAAAAAATTACATTCAGTTTTTTTCACTTTTAACCATTCATAATTGCTATACTTTTATAACCCAATAAGATTTTAAAGGAAAAATTAATTAATTCGCTAATTACACAAAAAAGCAATGTGAAGAAAACTTGAAAAACTATCCTATCAGCTGATTTAATAGAGTTCACATCAGCGGTCAACGTCATACCTACAAACACGCGCGGCGGCACGCTTGCAACGTTCAAAGGCCGAGCCGACACATTTTTTTAAACACTGTGATTTCTGTAACCGCTCATTAACGATATAAATGACAATCGTAATTTTATTAATGGCATACGGTGTAGCCTTTTCGCGAAGTTTGCGTTACGATGTCAGATACATCCTGTATAAGGCTCATTGTTAGCGACCACGTCTCGGTTTATAATAATGAAAATCGCTTACTTTAACGAGTTTTTCAGTGTTGTGGGAGTGTTTGTGTTGCATCAGTAAGTACGCTGCGTGGAACTTAGCACCGCACGCCTCGCAAACGAAAGGCTTTTCTCCGCGGTGGCGACGCTCGTGATTCTGTGGAAATATCAAATTCAAAATACGGTTACGAATGCACCTTATGTCGGACCCGGAACAACTACGTGAACATACTGCCAAATGAAGATACTCCTTACAGATATTTTAGATGCCAATTTAGGTCAGGCGCTGGCTAATTTCAGAGTAGATTAATATGTTATCTTCTGTCCTTTTCTTAATGAAATAGAAAAAAAGAAGCAATGAACTTAAATAGGCCGTACTCTACCACGCGGGCCCAGTGCGTGTTGGTAGATGTCACATGTCTTCGAAGTTTTGTCTCCAGGACAGGTTTCCTTCACCGTTTTGGGAACAGTGGTCAGTTCACAAAAAGTAAAGCGCAATTCTACAATTTGTAAGTCATGGCCGATACCACTAGGCCACCGCCACTCTTAGGCCACCGCGCTCTCAGCTCTCAGGCCACCGCGCTTTCAGGCCACCGCGCTCTCAGGCCACCGCGCTCTCAGGCCACCGCTACTCTTAGGCCACCGCACTCTCCGGCCACCACTGCACTCAGGCCACCACGCCCTCAGGTCACCACGCCCTCAGGCCACCACGCACTCCGGCCACCACGCTCTCAGGCCACCACGCTCTCAGGTCACCGCTACCCTCAGGCCACTGATGCTATCGATATTCACCAATTATTTTTTAATTACTTACCCTCATAGCCATGATCCCAGCGCTTTTAAAGTCACAGTACCGACACTGGAACTTCTCATAACCGTGCTTCGCTCTGTAATGTTCGTGCAGACGGAACTTGTTACCAAAGCTTTTGCCGCAGTGCTGAGAAAACAGGAAACTAATAATTAAAATAATTTTAATATTTTACAGAAACAAGGATCAAAGATCTTGTAAATGTTTGAAATTAATTTATGAGTTAATTTTAGGTTTTTTTAAAGATTCATGTTTATACTAATAACCGAACGCAGTGTTCAACGGATTCGAGGTACTAGTATAGAAGATAAAGATAATAAATATTAAGGATATGTAATGAACTCAGTTCCACATCCTGCGGTACTAAAAATAATGTAGCGAAAAATTATCGCGCTATCGCCGATCGGAGGTCAGTGAACCAATATTTTTAAAGGATGTTCTATTCCGTTTGCAATTTTATGCGATTTAGTTTGTTTGAAATTTTCATATTTTTATATTTGATGCTAGGTTTATTTCTATGGTTTAGGATTATTCCTATGAACCAGCATTGTTTTCATTTATTGTCGTATTGTCAGCACCACTCTGTATGTGTTTGTGTTGTTTGTAAGACAAAGTAGCCGAAGAAAACATGACTCCCCCAATGATTTGCCTCTCCCAGCCCTGACTTGCCACCCCTAGCCTTAACTTGGCCCCCCGGCCGGAAACTGTACGCCCTTGTGTGTCAATATATTACTAGATGAGCGATATAGTGTATGATATTAGGTACTTACCTCACACACGGGCCTCAGTCCAGCGTGTTTGACAGCTTTATGCTTGTTGAGACTAGCCCTCTGCATGGTCATCTTGCAGATATCACACTCGGCTAATGTTCGACCCTGTAGAAGAGCACAAATTTTAAATTTCAAGAAGGAAAATACATTTATTTAGCATTTACAGACTAAAAGACACATTCAGAGATATAAACTATCATCATCATCATTTCAGCCGAAAGACATCCACTGCTGGACAAAGGCCTCCCCCAAAGATCGCCAGGACGACCGGTCCTGCGCCTCCCGCATCCAGCGGTTTCCCGCGATCTTCACTAGGTCGTCGGTCCACCTTGTCGGGGGCCTACCCACGCTGCGTAGTCGCCACTCGAGAACCCGCCGGCCCCATCGGGCATCGGTCCTACGGGCAATGTGCCTGGCCCACTGCCACTTAAGTGTTTTTTTTAATGTATTATAAACTAGCACTTGCACGCAATCGCACATCGCGTAAAGCGCACTAGCTTATTAAGAGCCTATTCACTCTAGCCTTGAAGACACTCAAATTGTAGTCCGACGGAAACACCGCCGCTGGCAAACTGTTGCAGTCCCTCGATGTACGCGGTATAAAGGAGGAGGCGAAAGTGTTGCCATTCTTCAGGCTATGTCGGTTACTCTCGTTCTTCTGCGGATCTCTTTATTTCTGATTTGATCACGCAGTGAAACCCCAAGCACCTACTTTTCAGAATGTATCCTTGGAGTGCACCGACCGCCTTCAGCTTTTGGGAGTTGAGATTTCCTCGAACCTAAACTTTGGGCGGTTCATTTAGTCGAAGGCCAAGGTGGCTGCCAGAAAACTTGGCGTCATCACAAAGGTCCGGCGATACTTCACACCAACATACCACAGGTCCGTTCGTATGGACTACTGCAGCCACATTTGGGCTGATGCTAGAAAATGCCACCTGGCTACTTTGGGTTCAGTGGAGAGGCGTGCGAAGAGGCTAATTGGCGACCCAGAGTTAGCTGAAAATGGTCTGCAAAGCCTGGAGCACAGGCGAAGAGTAGCCAGCCTGTCGGTATTCTATAGGATGCATTTTTGAGAGAGCGCGTGGGAATTGCATGATTTAATTCCCCCATCTCCGTTCCACTATCGGACGACCCGTCGCACAGCGAGTTTTCACCCTTACGTTCTTGACACCACAACGATCCGAACGAAGCGTTTCGCCTCGTCTTTTATGCCGTGAACATCGAGGGGCTTGAACAATTTGTCAGCGGCGGTTTCCATCGGACTACAATTTAAGTGTCTTCAAGGATAGAGTGAATATGTTCTTAATAAACTAGCGTACTTTATCTTTACACTGCTTACCATCAGGCGGGATTGCGGCCAAGCACTAGTTTATCCATACTAATATTATAAATGCGAAAGTAACTCTGTCTGTCTGTCTGTTACGCTTTCCCGCCTAAACCTCTCAACCGATTTTGATGAAATTTGGCACAGACAATCTTTGCACCCTGAGAAAAAACATAGGCTACCTGTTATCCCGGAAAAATTTGATATTCCCGAGGGAAATCTAAAAAGCGCGATATAACTGAACACCACGCGGGCGAAGACGCGGGCGGAAAGCACACAATCTTTAGACCCTGAGAAAGGACATAGGCTACCTTTTATCCCGGAAAAATTTGATGTTCCCGAGGGAAATCTAAAAAGCGCGATATAACCGAAATTTACGCGGGCGAAGCCGCGGGCGGAAAGCTAGTAATTTATAAAAACATATCTTTAAGAGTACTCACAGAGTCATTGACTTTTCTCTTCCTGTTCTTAGCAGCACACGTGGTCACATGATCCACCAGCTCCTCTTTACTGCTGAACTCAGATTTACAGTACTGAAAGAACAAGAAAATCTGATTAAACTGTGGAGGCATGAGGAACAGGGAGTAAAGTTCAGTCACTCTTCATAGAAAAGGGCGGATCCTCCGACCAGGCAGGTGTTATGTCTGGCGGGCACTTGCCCAGTACTTGAAATTGGGAAGTTGTATACAATATGTAAAGAAAACCCCGTCCGACCCAAAACGATAATAAATGTTAGGTATACACATGACCAAATAAAATATTAAATTTTACGTAATCATCATAGTGACAATACTAATGAATTTTGAAATATTCTTTTTTCCGCGAATTAATTCCAACTTTCCGAAAATTTGGTATTTTTTTTTAAACTGACAGCACTATTTGTGACGGAGCGAATAGCGATGCGACCACGTGCCGCCTGCCCTCCCCCCCTTCACCCGCGCATGTATGCCTAACATGTTGCCTACCGCACATGCATTAAGTTACCTGGCGTTTTCGAAATAATATTTATTTTTTAGGGTTTTTTTTTAAGTTCTGCCCGGCTTTGTAGGCATTATTAGAATCATTTAACGATACCTAACAATACCCTCACGGATCGGACAGGGTTTTCTTTACATAATATATTGTATATACTCGTTGCACGGTAAACTCTGATTGCGAGATGTAGAATTCGTGTGACGTCAGTATGACGCGTTGTTCCGTGTGGCGTTTGTACTTTGTAGGTACCACTACAAAACTATCATCAACATCAGCTTGTAGCAGTCCACAGCTGGATCTAGGCCTCTCCTATTTCACGCCATTCAACTCGATTGTCGAGAACTCTCATCCAGTTACTACCAGTCATCCTGCGAAGATCGTCGCTACACCTAGCCTGAGGGCGTCTCACATTATATTTACCGATGAAACTAAACGAATAGGCTATTTGACAGATTTATAATTTCTATCTTGAATTACTTGGTTGCGGTTATGAAGTTCACCAAAAGTTATTTTTTTTTTAATTTTAAATACGTATTTCGTAAAAAAACATGCAAATAAAAATTCCAAATTTAAATAAGCCGCCGAAACGCTTTATTCAGCAATATGGCGTCGCGCTTTGTAAGTGATGTCACAAACTTATAAACGATTTTCGGTTCCGCAGCGGTGTTTGTGTTTATCTGTTACTTATTTGTCAGTCAGAAAACAAAAAAGTACCACAAATAGCTCCAAATATAGTTAAAAAATCTTCTAAAAACGCTAAAACACCTGAGAACACATAGAACGACAAGTGTTTATGAGCGTATGACGTCATCGTGACAGTAGCCTATCCGGATCGTTTCACAATATGTGGCGCGAGAAACAAAATGCCAAACATATTTTTGTGTTTATGAATATATTAATTGTTATTATTTTCATTAAAACTCATGTAAATGACATAAAGAACCCTCATCTCATGCATTTAAAGCAAATAATCATTAAAATATTCATACTGTCAAATAGCCTATTACGAATAAACTATGTGTAACTAGTTGCGATGTGTGCCAGGTACGATGCGCCAAATGTTGTTGTGTCGGGAGTTTAATCGTGGAGGGTCTCCAGATCAATCTCCCTCTGCCGTAACATCGTTGGTCGTGTTGTTGGGTTTAACATTGCATCACCTTGCTCAACTGCAGTCTTCCATCCTATTCACTCAGTTTTTTTTTTTAGTGAATAGGCTCTTAATAAACTATCGCGCTTTACCATTAACGATTGCATCACTGCTTACCATCAGGCGGGATTACGGTTAAGGACTAAGTAGTTCATAAATATAAAAAAAGAAAAATGTTGCCCCACAGTAGTTATTTCTCCTGTATCGTGGTATAAACATTTAAACACGCATACACAAACGGCCAGACCCGGAACAACTAACCTGAATAACAACCTGTAGGTCATAAAAGTATTTTTGAAGTAAACCTTCCTCTTCAGCCTATAGAGGTCCACTGCTGGACAAAGGCCTCCCCCAAAGCTTTCCATAATGACCTGTCTTGTGCTGCCCGCAAACTTCAGCATCCCACGACCTTCACATAATCCCCATGCTTATCTGTTGGGTTGGGGATCGCAGTAATTTGATATTCCACATAAGAAGTGCTGCTGCCCGCTTTCCTGGTGAGAGTTCCCTTAGTCGCCTCTTATGACACCCACAGGAGGATTTGGGTTGGTGCTATTATATGCTTGGTAACACAAGGTGCATCTTCTTCTTCAGCCTATAGATGTCCACTGCTGGACAAAGGCCTCCCCCAAGGCTTTCCACTGCGACGGGTCTTGTGCTGCCCGCATCCATCGGCTTCCCACGACCTTCACCAGGTCATCGGTCCACCTTATTAGGGACCTCCCTACACTGGGTCTTCCAGTACGTAACTGCCACTCCAGAACCTTACTACCCCATCGGCCATCGGTTCTACGAGCAATGTACTACCCACTGCCACTTAAGTTTAGTGACTCGCAGAGCTATGTCGGTGACTTTGGTTCTTCTGCGGATCTCCTCATTTCTGATTCGATCACGCAGTGAAACTCCGAGCATAGCTCTTTCCATTGCCCTTTGTGTGACTCTGAGCCTTCATATGAGGCCCATTGTGAGCGGCCATGTTTCAGTTCTGTAAATCATCACTGGAACACACACTGGTCAAAGACTTTAGACTTGAGACACTGTGGTAGTTGCATGATAATCTAAAATTCTGAGCCAATTTGGGTTGCTGCAAAAGTAACTTACCCCACACTTAACACCCACAGAGCCATGCATCATAACTCGATGCCGGTTCAGCTTTTCACGGAGCACATATTTATCACACAACTCACACTTGACCTTCCTCTCATCAGCCCCAGGATGTCTCCTCATCATATGGGAATCTATGCTCCGTATTGACAACTCTTTTTGGCATAACTTACAGACTACCCTCATTGTTTTCTTGGTATTGATATCTGTGATAATATATGGAATTTCTACGGTTTTTTCTTCCGTGATATTTGAGTCAGAGTTTGAAACGTGTTGTGATATGGTATCACTTAGTGTTTCCATAGTTTTTTGCCTTGTATCATTGTTGTTTTGGGGAAGAGTTTTATCTGTGTTGAAATTATTCTCATTGTTGTATAAAATTATTTCATAATTAAAATAGTCTGTATCAAAAGAATTTTCATCAATATCATTGCCTTCATTATTTTGTTTCAAATCGTGACTTTTCAGCAATGAAACTCTCTCTATATTTTTGCTAACCAAATATTTCAATGGTTGCTCATCCTCTTTATCAATGTCTATTACAGGTTCATTCTTAATATTAAAATTCTTATATTCTGAATGACTTCTCGTGACATTTGTGAAGTTTTGTAAATCCGATTTGTTTATCATTGTCAATTGCTTTTTTACTAAATTTTCTTCTTCTGTGATTTGTATAGAAAGTTTTTTATTTGTAACGAGGGTAACGTTTTCAGATTCTAGCTGAGTTTTGATCTTCAATAAATGCATCTCAGCCTGTTTACATTGTTTTCTGAATTTCAGCGTGTTGTTGAATTGGTTCACACATGCAGTGCACATATTTTGTGGCAAGCCATCATTGAATTTTATCTGTAAATATATTTTTAAATATATTATTGGCGTATAGATTCCTAAAAAATAATGTCAAGGGAAATTCCAGATATAGAGCACTTCTTGGGATAAGTGAACACCTTATGTACCACATTCTAGCAACCAATATGATTTTTTTTTATTTACTAACTACCTACTTTTTTATTTACTTACTAGAGTATTTTATATTTTGATGAGAATTATTTTATTTCATATTGCATGGCACGTAATATTTACCTGGACCCCTGTACATGAAAAGAAAGCATTGGAAAACCTCTTATGAGTTTCTTCAGTTAAGAAAATTGGGTTTAAATCAATGTTGTTAAATGTCTTGATGCAAGTTCGACAAGTTGCAGAAAAATCCATGATTTCTGTATTGAAAATCCATGAATAATAATAGCAAGTATGGATGCAAGAGTTAATGTCCCATATTCGTTACATAGTAGCGAAAATACTAGATTCTTATAAAAAATTCACGAATTTTTGTTTCGCAATTTTGCAAACACAACAAATAAAAGTATAATGACAGTGACAGAAACAGAATGTTCGCATGTTTTTTTTTTTTTGGTTCATTTCTTTCCGTTCGGGCGAATGGAAAAGGCAAAGGCATAGTACGCCATACAACCAAGTCTTCAGTAATTTTTTTTCATTAAATATCTATCCTAACTTATCCTAACATAACTTAACCTAAACTAACTCCTTTCGTTTTACGCGTTTGGACGATAAGGAGCGGTTTAGCGTAAAGACATGATGAGGCCACTATGCTACAATATTTCACTGTTCTTTTTGAATTATTCACTGAATGCACTTTTTACTACATAAATCACGCGTTTTTATTTAGTAAACGACACTATAAATAATTTTAAAAGTCCAATGAAAAATGAGCGTGACACTCATCTTGACATTCCCGCCAAAACCCTCAATTCTTTCCGTTCTTCTGAACGGAAAAGGCAAAGGCATAGTACGCCATACAGCCTAGTCTTCAGTAAATATTTTCTTGAGTACACTTCTATCCTAACTTATCCTAATTAATCCTAACTTATCCTAGCTTATCCTAAACTTATCCTAACTAATCTAACTCCTGTCGTTTCCCGCGTTTGGACGATAAGGAGCGGTTTAGCGTAAAGACATGATGCGGCCACTATGCTACAATTATCACTGTTCTTTTTGAATTATTCACTGAATGCACTTTTTACTACATAAATCAAGCGTTTTTATTTAGTAAACGACACTATAAATAATTTTAAAAGTCCAATGAAAAATGAGCGTGACACTCATCTTGACATTCCCGCCAAACCCCCCTGACATTTCTCATGTTCGCATGTTAAGTATGACATTGACAGATTGTTCTGGCTTTTTTTTTACCAGCATCGGCGTCGCGGGCTTTGGGACAATTAATTATGAGAATAGATATTTTAACAACCTAATCACAGAGTACTATAATAGGTATATGAACCTAATCATCACTATCATACGTCTATAAAGTCGTGAAAATAAATGAGCCTCAACCCTGTTGACTTAGTTGAAATAATTTTGATACATACTAGCACAATATTTTGTACTAGAAGCACAACTGGTTTTAATGAAAACACAAATCTATGATCGACGTTGAGTTTGTATCCCATAACACAAGTCTCGAACTTACTTTAGGGCTAGCTCAATCTGTGTAATTTGTCCGTATATATTATTTCTCTGTCGTATGTACAAAAAATGTGCTGTCCGCACATCAAGCTAATACAATCTGTCAGATTTCTTTATTACATTTTCAACTTTTATCTCTAAAGCATTAAGGCGCAAGGTTGATTGGGAATATTGGACAGTTGAGGGTAGCTTGACCTGCTCGCGTGTGTACAACCAATGAATGACCACAATCCTTCAAATTATGATGTAAAGTATTTTACACTAGCGGCCGCCAGCGACTTTGCGTGGATTTAGTTATGCTCCGCTCTTATTGGTGCCAGCGTGATGTTATATAGCCGAAATCCTTCCTGGGTTAATGGGCTATCCAACGTAAAAAGAATTTTTCAAATCGGACCAATAGTTCCTGAGATTAATGAACAAACGACAACAAACAAACAAACTCATTATTTTTATATATTAGTAAAGAGTATAGATAATTGGATGTTGTTCGTTATAAAATAAAATCCAGAATAACATTTATAAAATATTTAATATCAAGCATTATGGAACACGCTTTTTGCTTTCTTCTCCCTCTTCTTCTGATCGCGCTTCTTCTTTATTTTCTCTGTGCTTCGCAGAAGCTTCTTGATAGCTTCTTCTGTATTCTCTTCTGCCTCTTCTTCCTGGTCAATTTCCTGTAAGGAGGTTGATCCTTCTGACGAGGGCTTGATTTTCTTAGCTGGCAACTCTTCTGGTTCCGGTTTCAGTTTCGTCTTTTTGGGTTTGTCACTGTAATAAAAACATTAATGATTTAATAAACTAGTGCGCTTTACCATCAACGATTGCATCACTGCTTACCATCAGGCGGGAGGGCGGTCAAGCACTGGTTTATCCATAATAATATTATAAATGCGAAAGTATCTCTGTCTGTCTGTCTGTCCGGTTTTCACGCCAAAACTACTGGACCGATTGTAATGAAATTTGGTACACAGATAGTTTAGAGAGAAAGGACATAGGCTATATAACATCCCGCTATGTCCAATAGGAGCAGAGCAGTAACAAAAAATGTTGCGAAAACGGGAGAAAACGCGGACGTACATATTGCTCCAATTATTTTAACAGGCGTTTATTTAATATCAACTGAGCTCTTTTAATTTTTTTTTTCGGAATGGGCTACGGCTTTGAAATTGGCATAAATATTGTTTATTGTTAGCCGTATGTTTGCTATCGGCGTGGACTGACTAAAACATCCTTACTAATATTATAAATGGGAAGGTGAGTTTGTTCCACTTTCACACCGTAACTACTGAATCTATTCTCGGTATATAGTCTCGGTGTATAGTCGGAATATAGTCTCGGTGGTAGGCCATAACATCGGCTGCCGGTAGAAGTTACCACCCACCAGACAAAGTCTTGCCGCCAAGCAATTCGTCGTGTTCCGGCATGATGTCTGGTGAAGCCGTACGGAGGACGGGTCTGAGCAGTTGTGTTGCGTTGTGTGGCGGGTACGATGCGCCAAATGTTGTTGTGTCGGGAGTTTGGTCGTGGAGAGTCTCCAGATCAATCTCCCTCTAGCGCAGCTTCGTTTGGTCGTGTTGGTCTTGGGTTTAACATTGCATCATCTCGCTCAACTGCCGTCATCCTTCCTATTCCTTAGTTTTTTAAGTGAATAGGCTTAATAAACTAGTGCGCTTTACCATCAACGATTGCATCACTGCTTACCATCAGGCGGGATTGCAGTCAAGCACTAGATTATAACTATTAAAAAAAAAAATATTGCTTTGAAATTTTGCAGACGTAAAGTTAGAAGTCCGGATTAAATAATAGGGTACTTTTTAAAAGCGCGATATGGCCGTTCGGTCATATCGCGCTTTTTAGATTTCCCTCGTTATTATCAATTTTTTCCAGGATAAAACGTAACTTTAAACGTAACTTTCCCATGTCCCTCGCCCCTGGACCCATTCATGGGGGGTGGAAGAGGGCGTTATCCGCCCTTCTTCGGCGCCTGGTGCATCTTCTGCGGCCTGGGAAGGGAGTTGAGATCTCCCTCTCCCGTTCCGCAGCTTCCTTTTGCGACATCACGTCCTCACAGAAGGACACCACCGCGTCCTACGACTCTGCGCTGCCGACCATCCTCCGCACTACTGCCGGCAGCGTCAGGTCTCCTCCTACTTCATTTGTGAGGACACGGCGCTGCTTCTCCCAAATGCAGCGGCGGGCGAAGCCGCGGGCGGAAAGCTAGTATATTATTTATATAATTGTGTAACATAGGTATATTGTTTTGTGTCATCCTTTATTTTCTGTAATCTAAATATATGCTGTACATAATAAAGAGTAAGTATTCTATTCTAAAAAAAAAATAGAAACTTTATCTCACCCAATAGTTTCCATCTTCTCAAACAGATTATCCAGGTCATCATCTTCTTCCTCCACTTTGACAGCATCCTCCACTTCTTCCTTGATCTCGCTGTCCACTCGCGTGAGTGGGGTGGAATTCTCCGTCTGCACCAGCAAGCAGGACAGCTTCGAAGTCAGGTATTGCTGAAAATTATAAATTATCCATACTAATATTATAAATGCGAAAGTATCTGTCTGTTCGGCTTTCACGCCAAATTTTTTTTTTATTACCTATAAACTAGTGCTTGACTGCAATCCCGCCTGATGGTAAGCAGTGATGCAATCGTTGATGGTAAAGCGCACTAGCTTATTAAGCCTATTCACTCAAAAAAACTGAGTGAATAGGAAGGAAGACGGCAGTTGACTACTGAACCGATTGTAATGAAATCTGGTACACATATAGTCTAGAGCCTGAGAAAGGACATAGGCTATATAACATCCCGCTATGACCAATAGGTGCAGAGCAGTAACAAAAAATGTTGCGAAAACGGGACCAAACGCGGACATACTACATATTGCTACCATTATTTTAACAGGCGTTTATTTTATATCAACTAAGATGTTTTTAATTTACGGGAACCACAGCGCGCTGTAAACTGAAGTCCACGCGGGCGGAGTCGCGGGCAACAGCTAGTTTATTATATGTGAACAGGTCCAGTGTGTGTTGCCAGTGATGACTTACGGAACTGAAACGTGGTCGCTCACAATGGGCCTCATACGAAGGCTCAGAGTCACACAAAGGGCAACGGAAAGAGCTATGCTCGGAGTTTCTCTGCGTGATCGAATCAAAAATGAGGAGATCCGCAGAAGAACCAAAGTCACCGACATAGCTCTTCGAGCCGCCAAAATTAAGTGGCAGTGGGCAGGGCACATTGCTCGTAGAACTGATGGCCGATGGGGCAGTAAGGTTCTTGAATGGCGACCACGTAGCGGGAGGGGCAGCGTCGGTCATCCACCGACTGGTGGTCCTATGACCTGACCAAAGTCGCAGGGAAGCGCTGGATGCAGGCCGCGTCCAACCGTTATATTTGGAAATCCTTGCGCGAGGTCTATGTCCAGTAATGGACTTCATGTGGCTGAGATGAATAGGTTTTTCTTTTTAAACAATTTTATTCATCTATACTAATATATAAAGCTGAAGCGTTTGTTTGTTTGAACGCGCTAATCTCAGGAACTGCTGATCCGATTTGAAAAATTCCTTAAATTTGCGTTGGATAGCCCATTAATCAAGGAAAGTTTTAGGCTATATGACAACACGCTGCGACCAATAGAAGCGGAGCATCATCATCACCATCAACCTTTTTATCGTCCCACTGCTGGGCACAGGTCTCCTCTCATACAGAGAAGGATTGAGCGTAATCTCGACTTAGAAAGTACATATAACTTTAGATAAGTTACATTGGTACTTGCCTGACCTGGAATCGAACCCGCGCACTCATACTTGAGAGGCTGGTGTTTCAACCACTAGGCCACCACGACTTACAGTAACAAAGTTATTACTGTAGTATAAAAATAGCACAGGTCCGTTCGTGTGTGGAGTACTGCAGCCACATTTGGGCTGGTGCTGCCAAGTGTCACCTGGCCACTTTGGATTCAGTGGAGAGACGTGCAAAGAGGCTGATTGGTGACCCTGATCTAATTCGAGTTGGTCTCTAAAGCCTAGAGCACAGGCGTAGAGAAGCCAGCCTTTCGGTATTCTATAGGATGCATTTCGGGGAGTGTGCGATGGAATTGCATGATTTAATTCCCCCATCTCCGTTCCACCAGCGGACGACCCGTCGTACGGCTGGTTTCCACCCTTACGTTGTTAACACCACTACGATCCGGACGAAGCGTTTCGCCTCCTCCTTTATACCACGTACATCCAGGGACTGGAACAATTTGCCAGCGGCGGTGTTTCCGTCGGAATACAATTTGAGTGTCTTCAAGGCTAGAGTGAATAGGTTCTTAATAAACTAGCGCGCTTTACAATCAACGATTGCGTCACTGCTTACCATCAGGCAGGATTGCGGTCAAGCGCTAGTTTATAATATATAAAAAAAATATATATACATATTATAATATAATTCGGGTGATCCGAATTAGAAAATTATAAGGGTATGCAGTGCTTATATGCCTCTATGGAGCGCACGCCCTGGTAAGGATGGAATGCAAAAAAAAAGCGAATGGAGATGGGGGAATTAAAGCATGCATCACTTACCTTATAAACCAAATTCTTGCTACCATACTCATGTACTCTGAGATGCCGGTCCAGACTGGAACTGATGATGAGCCGCAAGTCCCTCACGACGGCGATATCCGTCACGGCGCCAGCACATCCTTTGTAGCCCTTGTCTGGCTTACCCTTCCGAAGGTCTACTTGGTGTAGCTGGCCTCTACCGAAACCTACTAGGACTTGGCTGAAAAGGAATGGAGAAAAATGTGGATAAAATAATTATAATAATGTTACGGGAATAAATAATATTGCAACAGTCGTGGTGGGATAGTGGTTAAAAGACCAGCCCCTCAAGTATGAGTGTCTGGGTTCGTTCCAGGTCAGGCAAGTATCAACTTTTCTAAGTTACATATATGTATGGACGACAGCAGGTCAAGTTACTCCAAACTGTCAGATATTCCATTTCAATCTTGAGCCTTAATGCTTTAGAGATAAAGTTGAAAATCTAATAAAGAAGTCTGAGAGATTTAGTCGTTAGTCTGTACTTTCTAAGTATATCTTGGACACCAATGACTGATTAAAAGGCGAAGGAAAAACATCTTGAGGAAACCTGGACTTTAAGTCTGAAATCGCCAACCAGCATTGAGCAACCGTGGTGATTACGCTTAATTCTTCTCTGTATGAGAGGAGACCTGTGCCCAGCAGTGGGACGATAAAAAGGTTGATGATAAAGGCCTAAAACATTAATATTTGTCACATCACAGTACATACTTTTTTATCTCAAAAATCGCTTTCAATTTCTGTGAAACTCACATAGTAAATCTTTAAGGTCATCAGATAACTTAAAGCTCAAAATGCCTACGCATTCCACAACGTTCCTTGATAAATCTTTCACTGTTCAGGCCCCTCGTTTGTGGAATGCATTGCCAATTGAAATTAAACGCGCGCAATCGTAGCAGGAATTCAAGAGACTCATGAAGGAACACTACTTGTCGTTATGATCTTGTTCAACAAACACTTTTTGGCTAATTTACTTGCTTACCTGTTATGTTCAGTATCTATGTCTTTGTGTATCTACTTTAGTATATTGTAATAATGATGTTTGCACCAATGACAGTTCCATTTGTGGTTCGCGAGAATCTGTCCATTCTTTTGTTGCCTGGAAGAGATCGCATTAGCGATAAGGCCGCCCATTGTATGTTTTTATTTATTTATTTATATATTCTTTATTGTACACCAAACAAATATCAAAGAAAAACAATCAACACAAAAAAAACATACAATGGGCTAATGCGATCTCTTCCAGGCAACCAAAGAATGGACAGATTCTCCCCGATCACAAATGGGACTGTTGTTGGTGCAAATATTATTACTACAATTAGGGTTGTAACGGAGGCTTGTTAGCGGAGGCGGAGGCGGATGCGGAGGCGACGGGTCTCACCTCTTTTGACTTATTTTATTTTTAAATCTTATTGGGTTATAAAAGTATAGCAATTGTGAATGGTCTGAAGTGAAAAAAACTACATTTATTTTTTTAAATCATGAAAAAGCCGACGAAAAATTCCACCACTGGGGGGCTCAGAATCATGTACTGGATCCATGGTACTCGTTTGTGCGTCGATGTCAGATACACCCTTTATAAAAAAAAGAAATTTATGGTTAATTGAAACAAAATTTTTATTTTCAATACGTACATTAATAGTAGTATAACTGGTAAAAAAAATCTTATCTTTTTGTAATGAAAATTAAGGAGAAACAAATTGTGTTTACCGCATTCCCGCCTCGCACTAGTTGATTCTTGACCATTTCGCGCTCAAACGCGGCCGGACGGTTGTCGAGCGTCGCAGCTTCCGCGTTATTTATTTTATAAATACGTAAATAAACCTCCGTTATAACTCCGCAAAAATTGTGCGGAGCCGAGGCGGAAGCGAAGATACGATTTCTTGCGGAACTTCCGCAGTAACGGAAGCGGAGGCGAAGCTCCGTTACAACCCTAATTATTACTACAATATACTATTACTACAATATATTTTGTATTGAATGTATTTTGTTCGATGTTTGATTGGTGTACAATAAAGAATATATAAATAAATGATGAAGGAGTAGAATATTAATATTTGACACATCACAGTATACATTTTGACAGCCTCCGTGGCGCAGCGGTAGCGAACGCGGCCGTTGCGAGCGAGGCGCGGGTTCGATCCCCGCACAGTGCAAATTTTTGTATGCATGAATATGAATATTTGCACTGGTCTGGTCGTGCCTCGGAAAGCACGTTAAGCCGTTGGTCTCGGTTGCCATACGAACATCTAATGGCAGTCGTTACGGGTTGTTGGTGCCCTCAAAAGTCTAACAATTGATCTAACTGCAATGCTTAGATATCGCCTTCGGGTTGTGGAGGTCAGACGGCAGTCGCTTCACGGAAAATATGTAAATAATTTAAGGTGGCTGCCATGAAACTTGGCGTTATCGCAAAGGTCCGGCAGTACTTCACACCTGGGCAGCTTCTAAAATCACAGGTCCGTTCGTGTGTGGAGTACTGTAGCCACATTTGGGCTGGTGCTGCCAAGTGTCACCTGGCCACTTTGGATTCAGTGGAGAGACGTGTGAAGAGGCTGATTGGTGACCCTGATCTAACTCGAGATGGTCTCCAAATCCTAGAGCACAGGCGTAGAGTAGCCAGCCTTTCGGTGTTCTATAGGATGCATTTTGGGGAGTGTGCGAGGGAATTCGACCGGACGACCCGTCGTACGGCTAGTTTCCACCCTTACGTTGTTAACACCACTACGATCCGGACGAAGCGTTTCGCCTCCTCCTTTATACCGCGTTCATCGAGGGACTGGAACAATTTGCCAGCGGCGGTGTTTCCGTCGGACTACAATTTGAGTGCCTTCAAGGCTAGAGTGAATAGGCTCTTAATAAACTAGTGCGCTTTACCATCAGGCGGGATTGTGGTCAAGCGTTAGTTTGTAATATATAAAAAATATATATATATATATCTAAGTTTAGCCAAAATCAACAGTTAGACTGGTAAAGCGAACACCAGACTCCAAATCTGAAAAGTTACGGATGCGACAGGGATTGGCGCTGAGATGATGATGATGATGACATTACAGTACATACCGTTCGTCAAAGCTATTAGATATACAGGTAGCCGCCATTTTTTCAAAGTCCACGGATATCACTGGCCTTCTTTGAGCACGGCTGTCATATAATCTGAAAACAATAAACATATTGAATGGCTTGCCATAGAAGAGGCCTATGTCTATGTTGCACCCACCAGACAAAGTCTTAGCACCAAGCGATTCGTCGTGTTCCGGCATGATGTCTGGTGAAGCCGTACGGAGGACGGGTCTGAGCAGTTGTGTTGCGATGTGTGGCGGGTACGATGCGCCAAATGTTGTTGTGTCGGGAGTTAAGTTATAAACTAGCGCTTGACCGCAATCCCGCCTGATGGTAAGCACTGATGCGATCGTTGATGGTAAAGCGCGCTAGTTTATTAAGAGCCTATTCACTCTAGCCTTGAAGACACTCAAATTGTAATGTGATTAGTTTAACCAATTGTAATTTCCGTTTGGTCGTGGAGGGTCTCCAGATCAATCTCCCTCTGGTGCATCATCGTTGGTCGTGTTGTTGGGTTTAACATTGCATCACCTCGCTCCACTGCCGTCTTCGTATTCAATCAGTTTTTTTTGAGTGAATAGGCTTTTAATAAACTAGTACGCTTTACCATTAACGAATGCGTCACTGCTTAACACCAGGCGAAATTGCAGTCAAGAACTAGTTTATAATTAGACTAGCTATCTGACCGCGACTTGGCCCGCGTGGAGTTCGGTTATATCGCGCTTTTTAGATTTCCCTCGGGAATATAAAATTTTTCCCGGATAAAAGGTAGCCTATGTTCTTTCTCAGGGTCTAAAGATTGTCTGTGCCAAATTTCATCAAAATAGGTTGAGAGGTTTAAGCGGGAAAGCGTAACATACAGACAGACAGACAGAGTTACTTTCGCATTTATAATATTAGTATGGATAAGTAAAAACCGGCCAAGTGCGAGTCGGACTCGCGCACGACGTGATTTTCTGCAATTTTTTTTTTTTTTAATCTTGGGTTTAGAGGCTTCAGTGCACTCAGGGTGACTATGCCAGCCTCATGGGATCAATCCCAGTGTATCCACACACCCATACACATCACACACTCACACATCTCAGACATAACATCTTAAAATCTTACTCTCACGCTCTCCGCCCCTCTCTATCATTTCTCTCTCTCATACATCTCTTTAGGAACCCATAGATACACTGGGCCTCTTCGGACATTGGCAAACGGCAAAAAAATCACGTTTGTTGTATGGGAGCCCCCCTTATACCATGTTTTATGCAAATAAATGATATTATTATTATTATTAAATATTCTTTATTTTGTTTTATTTTCAGTATTTGTTGTTATAGCGGTAACAGAAATACATAGTCTCTGAAAATTTCAGCTGTCTAGCTATTACGGTTCATGAGATACAGCCTGGTGACGGACGCACGGACAGCGAAGTCTCCAAAGAGGTCTGATGATGATGATGAAAGACCGCCGCATAAGTTACCACCCACTGACAAAGTTGCCGCCAAGCGATTCGTCGTTCCGGCATGATGTCTGGTGAAGCCGTACGGAGAACGGGTCTGAGCAGTTGTGTTGCGATGTGCCGGGTACGATGTGCCTAATGTTGTTGTGTCGGGAGTTTGGTCGTGAAGGCTCTCCAGATCATCCTCTGGCGCAGCATCGTTGGTCGTGTTGTTGGGTTAAACATTGCATCACCTCGCTCAACTGCCGTCTTCCTTCTTATTCACTCAGTTTTTTTGAGTGAATAGGCTTAATAAGCTAATGTGCTTTACCATCAACGATTGCATCACTGCTTACCATCAGGCGGGATTGCAGTCAAGCACTAGTTTATAACTATTAAAAAAAAAAAAATCAAATAATTCCATGGATATAAGTGTTATAACAACTTTATATTAGATCTCATCATCACGCGTTCGTATTTCCGAAGATAGCCGATGATTCCCGAAGCGGATATTTTTCTTCGGAAAGCTACTGAAAGTAAATCAATGATGAACAGACCACGTACCTAACATAGCCATGCCTGGAGCAGACAGCAGCCAGCCTACCACCTTCTCCGTTCAAGAATACCAGGTCTGACACCCAGATGGGTCTTCTTAGTTGCAGCCAGTCGTGTGCCAAGTTCTTAGCTACGAAGGTCGGTGCCGGTTCGCCGATGCGCCATATTTTTAGGTCATTTTCTTCACCTCCTGCAAAATTCCCGTCATTTTTACATAACATCGCACCTGGTTACCGCGACGACCGAATCGGGAACTCTCGCAACCGAGGCAGTCTTCGTGTCCGTGACACAGTAGACAAACTGCAGGAGGGTCGTCTCCTACGCTGGTATGGCCACGTCTTACGAAAACGCATGCATGCGCAATGCATGTTACGTGGGTAACAAATGTTTTGCCATGGCGCCTCCGCCGGGCCGGAATAAGCGAGGTAGACCAAGAAGTGCTGGCTTGACGTTGTAAGAGATGACATGCGTGTCAACAATCTCACACCACGGGGTGTTAAAGATCGCGCGAAATGGGGAAGAATAAGCGGACCCCGGGCTCCAACGCAAAAGCCGCGGATGCAACCGGAATAAACGCTGAGATGATGATAATGAGTGTGATTACCTAGCGCACAACACAGTTCACGGTAGATCAATAGTACTAGGCGTGGCTGCACAGCTGGACAGGTTCCCCCCGCCCGCTCTGTGCAGGGGTACTATACGTTCTAAGTAAAACTAACGTGTTTTAAGTAAATTATACTACATTTAATTTTACCACTTACCTACGAATGAATTTATAAGTAACTAGCTTTCCGCCCGCGGCTTCGCCCGCGTGGAATTCGATTATATCGCGTTTTTTAGATTTCCCTCGGGAATAAAACTAATTAAATGAAGATTGATCAATTTTTGACTGGAGATGATAAATGATTAAATTACTAAAATGGCTATTAAAAAATAAGGGTTGATCGTAGAAGGGTGAAAATTTAGGATTGTATGTATTTTTATATGTTGTATCATAAAAAAATAGAAACTAGAAATTTTATCTAAAAAATAAAAAAAAATAGGGGTAGAGTACCCCTAACATTTCGTGGGATGAAAAATAGATGTTGGCCGATTCTCAGACCTACTCAATACGCTCACAAAATTTCATTAGAATCGGTCAAGCCGTTTCGGAGGAGTATGGGAACGAAAACTGTGACAAGAGAATTTTATATATAAGATTTAATTTTACCACTTACGAATGAATTTATAAGTACATAATAATATCTACCTACACTTGACAGTTACGACGGTTCAAAACCTGCAAGAAAAATTTTGATGGAAAATGTTGTCACAAGTTAATTACAAACATAAATTATTAGCAATAAACGCAAGACGCTATGTTCGGAGTTTCTGTGCGTGATCGAATCAGAAATGAGGAGATCCGCAGAAGAACCAAAGTCACCGACATAGCTCTTCGAGTCGCTAAAATTAAGTGGCAGTGGACGGGGCACATTGCTCGTAGAACCGATGGCCGATGGGGCAGTAAGGTTCTGGAGAAGCGGCCACGTACTGGAAGACGCAGCGTAAGGAGGCCTCCAACAAGGTGGACCGATGACCTGGTGAAGGTCGCGGGAAGCCGATGGATTCGGGCAGCACAAGACCGGTCGGCGTGGAAAGCCTTGGGGGAGGCCTTTGTCCAGCAGTGGACATCTATAGGCTGAAGAAGAAGAAACGCAAGACGACGCCGCGCCGCTGTAGACGCGGGCGGCCGGGCGGTGATATTTTTGTAGGGACAAGATAATAAGGTAAGATAAGCTTATAAATTTGTGTGTGTTTCAGATATCTTTTTAAAAAGATTGGACACCTGTTTTAGCTTTCGGATATACAAAAAATTACGCTGTCTTTTACTATTGGAAGATATTGATAGTTATAATTTATATGGCTACCATCAGTAGCTACTTATCAATAGACTATTGGATTCCGCCGGTACATCTCAATACACACCTGTTCCAAAAACCGTGTGATCATCAGCACAGACCCTCATCCGGTCCAACTTGCCAACATTCACGATCTCCTCGGTCTTCTTGCTCCATATCTTCACCACGCCACTGGACACGGCAGCCAGGAGCTTCCGCTTGCAGCGCCCAAGCCCCACCACCTCGCCGGGGGCGAAGTCTGCAGTGTAGGACTTTGTGAAGCCGCTAAGTGTGTTGTAGATTTGTATCTGTGGATTTTATTTTATAATTATAAACTAATGCTTGACATGAGTAAGCAGTGATGCAATCGTTCCAGATATACCTACGCACAAGCGGAGATTTGGTGAAAGAAAGAAGAAAGAAAAAAGAAGAAAAGAAGAAAGAAACAAGAAAGAAGAAGGAAAGAAGAAAGAAAGAAAATACATTTATTCAGCACAAACTAGACACACAATACAATACATCTAGCATAAACACACATCGGGTAGCAACAAAAAAATAATAAAGAAATAGCAGCAAAGTGTGCCTCGTGGCTGCGCCAAAAAGATCCAGTTCAGCAAAAATGCCAGACAAGTGGTGCCTGACGCTGGTTTTCAACTGAACCTGATGTGTGAGGTGACGGATGTAAATCAGTTTCATACAAACAGCATAACGTGTGTGAAAATAAATACGTGTTACATAAATAGATTTACGAGTATGTACAAAAATAATGTGAGATTTATCAATATTGCTAAAAACTAATAATGAATAAACTAAGAAAAGAAGTACTGACAAACATAGGTAATGATAGACTTTCTTTTTCATAAATTCATTGAACAACCTAGACATGTATACTTAATTAAAATTAAGAACACAAATTAAAATATACATTAAATGCAATGATATAACATCAACGCAAATAAAAGAAATAAAAAATGAAATTAAATGTAAAATAATCAAATTGAAAATAATAATAATAATAACAAATTGAATGGAGAAATCAAATAAATATAAAAAAAGTGGTGGTCCTCGTCACCGGGCTGCAGGTAGTTCAAGGACGCTATACCATTTCTGGATGACAGGCTAACCAGAAGGCTGATGCGCCTGGATAGGAAAAGCCTACAATTGATGACGGGGATCATCACGGGCCACTGCTCGCTGAACAAGCATCTTTTTTTCTTTATTCATTATAAACTAGTGCTTGATTGCAATCCCGCCTGATGGTAAGCAGTAATGCAATCGTTGATGGTAAAGCGCGCTAGTTTGTACTCTTCGAGTGTACAGTACAGGCGTTACCCAAATTAGAAACAAAACCATAGGAGCACCAAGATCTTACACAGATGTTCTCAATAAGCCAGGAGATCTAATGGGCTTCTGGAAGGAGGTGGGCTGACTGGAATAACAGCCAAAGGCCCCCATGGCTCACGCACAATGGTCCGCTGGAGGGACTGAGCGTGGAAACCAGACCCGTAACATTGAACATAGATGAAATCGGTTCTTCTCGGTGGTAGGCAACAACATCAGCCGCCGGCATAAGTTACCACCCACCAGACAAAGTCTTGCCGCCAAGCGATTCGTCGTGTTCCGGCATGATGTCTGGTGAAGCCGTACGGAGGACGGGTCTGAGCAGTTGTGTTGCGATGTGTGCCGGGTACGATGTGCCTAATGTTGTTGTGTCGGGAGTTTGGTCGTGGAGGGTCTCCAGATCATCCTCTGGCGCAGCATCGTTGGTCGTGTTGTTGGGTTAAACATTGCATCACCTCGCTCAACTGCTGTCTTCCTTCCTATTCGCTTTACCATCAACGATTGCATCACTGCTTACCATCAGGCGGGATTGCAGTCAAGCACTAGTTTATAACTATTAAAAAAAAAGAAATCGTTCCAGTCCCTCGATGTACCCGATATAAATGACGAGGCGAACCTCAAAAATACTCACAATAGCTACTACTTATTTGAGTGGATAGGCTCTCAATCACTCGAAAACTCGCCACCACAACAAATCAAAACGAAGCAAACAAAAAAGTGAATTACGACATTGGCTCCGATAGGATTCATTAATTTATTTAACGCGCTGAACATGACCGATCACAGCGCGAAAACTCCCGAATGCACATATATACGGGTCGTAGTTTCGGCAAGTTTGCCAACGAAAACAAACCGAAACTCAACCAAAACCGAACATTCGGTCGGAGACTACAAATTAGTGTTCATGGGCATACCCAGATGGGAGGGGGGCAGCTGCCTCCCCATTGCCAAAAAACTGCGTGTGACTATAGCGTACAAAGATTACCCACTCTAAAAATTTGACTTGCCCCCCCTAGGCCTGATTTGGCTTCTCCTCGGCCTGACTTGCCTTCTTCTAGGCCTGACTTGCCTTCCCCTAGGCCTGTTTTACCTTCCCCTAGGCCTAATTTGCCTTCCTCTAGGCCTGACTTGCCTTCCCCTAGGCCTAACTTGCCCCCCATAGGCCAGAAGCTGGGTATGCCTATGTTAGTGTTACCTGTTGGTTCTTCCTGCCTAGCAGTATCTCCGTCTGCTCCTCATTGCCCCACTGCAGCCTCGTGATACCCTCATCCTTTTCCAAAGTCTTTATGTCCACAAGATTCTCTATATTCTTTTTGGTGTTCTTCGTACTGTCTGTGTGGTATTTTATGTCTGCAATAATAAAATTACATATTTTTATTTATTGACTGTTATTTATTTTATAGAAAGAAGGAAATAAAGAAAAAGCCTTTTATTTGTGGTAAACATGACGCAAAAGTTTACAAAAACACAAAAAATAGTTGAGGGAACATGTGTTACATCCACTCAAAACAGCTGTCACTCAGCATTATGCTGCGACCCAATGCAGAACAGAGCCCAGCGCTGGTTTTCAGTGACAGCCGGCAACCTCACCTGTAGGCCATACAAATATTTCTTCTATTTGGGAATTGAACCACATGCAGTGCAGGAGTCAATTGCTCATCCACTACACCAAATGTGTCATCATTAAATGAAAGGGTGCTGTTATTGTAAGCTTGGGATCTTATCACCAGATACCTATTTTTAAGTCATCCTTTAGAGGTGGAATGTGCCATTTTATTGTAATTATGGTACAAATCCATAGAAACACTATGCCACACAGGTATTTGGGTTTGCTTAGGAATATAAAACAAATGGACTACACAAATGAATGACTCACTGGAGTTTACTATTTAGACTAATGGGCATAATAAACATATACACTAGTAGAACAACAAATATAAGTATAGTATAGTATAAATATAATATGCTAAGGTTGTTTAACACAAGTGAAAAGATCTATGGTCGTTTCTAGACTACAGACTGTTACTGTTCTACTAAATATTTTACTATTTCGTAAAAAATAGATGTTGTTTAATTCTTATCCACTTCCATTCTACTACCCTAGCTCCGTTAGTAGGTCTAAGTAAATATCTCATTAAAGCTTTGGTAGAACAGACGCTTTTAATAATTATATACAATCATTTTTGTGCACAGAACTAGTTCGACGTAAATATTAATGAATATTCTATGAAAAACTGTACTTACGCTTAAAAGAACCTATCTTACTGGCGACGAATATGTCGATTTCCTTGTCTTCTAACAATAACATGGTAAATCTTGTTTAATTTCTTTTATTTTCGATATATAACCGCATTTCAGCGAGGTAAACACGTGAATATAATTGTCAGATTTGAATGACATTAATGACAGCGACTCATTTTTTTTTTTGTTTGTTGTTGTTTGTTCAATTTGCCAGTGCATTACACTGAGCAGGCAAAGGTATCTCAGACCATGATTTTTTTTTTTTGTTTTGTTTGTTCCATTTGGAACCGGCTAGGGTCAGAGACCATGCTGCCATGTCTTCAGCCTACTACAACTAGCAACTTATCCTAACTTATCCTAAACTTATCCTATCTCTTATCCTAACTTAATCTAACCTAAACCTATCTCCTTTCGTTTCCCGCGTGAAAAGACACTAGGAGGAAGATTTGGTACAAAGCCATGATGTGACCACTATGCTACAATATTTCACTGTTCTTTATGAATTATTCACAGAATGCACTTTTTACTACATAAATCACGCGTTTTTATTTAGTAAACGACACTATAAATAATTTAAAAGTCCAATGAAAAACGAGCATGGCACTCATCTTCGCTTTCCCGCCAAAAACTCGACAGCGCTCACTATTAGGTTTATTTTTTGTTTTTTTTTTTCATGGCTCATTGCCATGGTCTTTGTACTAAAACGTAGTGATTACTTGCTCTGTGTTTGTACCATTTCTGATTGTTTTTTTTTTTTGGAGTTTTTGGCTTGGTTGCTAAGACCTTTGAGCCATTTCTTCGTTGTTCTCTTAATTTTAATCTTGTTTTCTTTCGTAACCTATTCTAACTTAACCTAAACTAAACCTATCTCCTTTCGTTTCCTGCGTGAACCGACTAGGAGAAAGTTTTGGGACAAAGTCATCATGTGGCCACTATGCTACAATATTTCAATGTTCTTTATGAATTATTCATTGAATGCACTACATAAATCACGCGTTTTTATTTAGTAAACGACACTAAATAATTTAAAAGTCCAATGAAAAATGAGCGTGGCACTCAGCTTTCCCGCGAAAACAGTTACTTGTAGTGTTGCCTCCGCAAGAAAAGAAGCTTCAAAACAAATTAACAGTATAGCTCTATTTAAATGGGGAAGAACACGCAAAGCTATTTGCAGATGTCGCTGATGGCGTTTGACTCATAACAATTAGCTGCCAGTCGTATCACGTTGTATGTTGAGTTTTTTTTCTGTGTTTGACGAGTTTTTTTAGGTAAAGTAGAGCAATATATTGTACATGGACTGTTTCAAGTTAAAAAAAGTCTAGGGGAGCTTCAGTAAAAGGACGAAAAGCTGATCTAATTACCAGGCAAATAACAATGCCCAGACTTTAAACTGAATGCAGACTTATTAGTGTTTTAAGTTACATTAATTTTGTATTAGGTTTAATGTTTCTTTAGTTATATTTAAGTAAATATTAATGTACTTATTATTGCCACATTTTGAAAGTTTCAACCCTATTAACCTAAAATTATGATCCAGACTTGAATCGTACGACCGAAATTTTTACTTCTTTACTTCCTCAAGAACAAGAAATTCAAGAGAAAAAAATTAATTTACCGCCTCCAGAAAGCTTTAAAGACATCAACATAATCTTTACTGAAATCTATTTATATATTCTGTTCTAAATTGAAATGCATAGGTATCTTTAGGGAAAGAATGAGTTCCATTATTATTGCAACAAATTGCTACACAACGCGGCATATTTTTTATAAACAACGTGAACTCGGACAAATTACAATGAGTTTTGATAGTTTATTTGGGTCAAACGATATCAGCGCCTCTGGTGGCGAGATTTGTCAGTTTTCTTCCCCATTGTTACATAGATTCTATGTTAAGGACTACATATAATCTACGTAACAATCTAAATAAAGCTATACTGCTAAGTTGTTGGTTCGGAAAATTATAAGTTGCACAACGGATGAACACCATTAATACTTTTCTATTTTTATTATGATTTCTTCTATACCAAGAAAACACTATTTCTCAAAACCCAGGTCTTCTTTTTCCTCTACTTGCAGATTGCAGACATCCAATCCAACAAACGAACATTTATAAAATTATTGCTGAGAAATGTGTAAAATAAGTTCGCAAGACAATTTTTATTATAATTTATTACTAATTTCAACATGATTTGATTTGATGATTGACTTAGAATAGCTTTATGACAAAAAAATATAAACTCTTCAATTAACAGTGGCTTTTATAAAAGGCCCAGTTGGTTACATAACAGTATAATTGACCGTATGCTATGGTTGCGGACGTTGCGGTTGACTTATGCCATAGAAAAAAATACACGCTGTTATTCATGGGCCACACTATTACGCATACGAAAAAAGCGTAAAATTACAGTTCACTTTGATTTAAATTTTGATTACATTTGTTTTGATAGACTTGAATAGAAAGGTGTGTGTATAACTGTTCGACTTATAATACTTGTAAAATGCTCTGATGGTGTTAATCTCTACAACCCATTACCCAGTTATTGGGTATCTAACACTATAGTTCTTGCAAAGACTGGTTATTAAACTATTGAGCTTCTGACGCCTGCTAAAAAGGTATAAACATCATCCGGGACCAATCCGCATCGCTCCACGTCCAGGGCAGTAAGGGCCCGGCACCGCCTCGGAAAGACCCATCTGTTTGTTATTTTGACGCCAGGGACGGGGCCTCGGGCAGGCACTGGCATGCATACCGCTTGCAGACGTTTCTTCGCCGGGGTCTGTCTGGCTACTCTCTGTAAGTGCGTGGTCGGTGCGACTTGTGACGGCTCGAAGTTGTCCACTCCTCTGTATTACCAACGTGAAAAAATACTTTAAAGCATTTTTTTTTACATATTATAAACCAGTGCTTGCAAGCAGTGATGCGATCGCTGATGGTAAAGCGCGCTAGTTTATTAAGAGCCTATTCACTCTAGCCTTGAAGACACTCAAATTGTAGTCCGACGGAAACACCGCCGCCGGCAAGTTGTTCCAGTCCCTTGATGCACACGGTATAAAGGAGGAGGCGAAACGCTTCGTCCGGATCTTAGTGGTGTTAACAACGTAAGGGTGGAAACTCGCCGTACGACGGGTCGATTTGTTTTGAAATCAATTTAATTGCTGTGTCGGAGCGGTGTTTTTGTAACGAGTCAAAGTCCCCCTATTTCTATGGATCAGCCTCGCAAAACGTAGTTTAACCACACTACAACGAGTCACGTGAAGCGACGCAGTTAGCGTACCCCGCGCATAATTTATTACATACAAAATTTCAATAAGAAAGCGCTCCCGCGTAGCGAAATTGGTTCAGTTTCCCACAGTGTTATTCCGCATGGTGCACTGTTGTGTGTTTAATCCGCCTGTTACAGTTGTGACTTCAGGAAAACGCGCCAACGACTGGACCACAGACAACATTTACTTTTTTTATGATTACTGTTTATTATTAAGTGCACAAAACAGTACTAAAAGAAGAAAAAAGGTCTTACCTACTATGTATATCTTAACTCGTCGTCGTTGATTAAGAGAGAGATGGTTGCCTTCGTTTTAGTCATCAAAGTCTTCACCGCAGCAGCAACAACTGGGGCATAAAGAGTGAAAGAAGCCCATAACACAGCATTCTTGCATCGTAAGATCCAGGCTGAACACGGTGTTCCAGTTATTAAAGGTGTAAATGGAGACCTACAGCCAAGGTCAAATTAAAACAGTGAATCAGATATGATGCGGGTACGGGCATGTGTTACGGAGAACTGAGGAGAATGTCGTGAGGAGAGTCTTAATTATGAATGTTGATGGCTATAAGAGTAGGGGAAGACCAAAGAAACGATGGATGGAATGTGTGAAGGATGATATGGCTAAGAAGGGGGTGACTGCCGAGATGGCTTCTGATAGGGATGCATTTCTTCCAAAAAAGACATGTTGCGCCGACCCCAAATAAATTGGGATAAGGGCAGGAGAATGATGAATCAGATATGATGCGGTGGAGTTTTTGCTCAATTTTCTCCATGCGAAAAGGGATCACTGGAATCAAATCTATTTTAGTCTAATTGGCACCATTTTTTTTAACTATAAAAATTATAGGGCTCCCAAAATTTGTAAATGTAAATAATGTTGTGTCGGGAGTTTGGTCGTTGAGGGTCTCCAGATCATCCTCTAGCGCAGCATCGTTGGTCGTGTTGTTGGGTTAAACATTGCATCACCTCGCTCAACTGCCGTCTTCCTTCCTATTCACTCAGCTTTTTTTGAGTGAATAGGCTTAATAAGCTAGTGCGTTTTACCATCAACGATTGCATCACTGCTTACCATCAGGCGGGATTGCAGTCAAGCACTAGTTTATAACTAATAAAAAAAAAATATTTAGAGCCTATTCACTCTAGCCTTGAAGACACTCAAATTGTAGTCCGACGGAAACACCGCCGCTGGCAAATTGTTCCAGTCCCTCGTGGTACGCGGTATAAAGGAGGAGGCGAAATGCTTCGTTCGGATCGTAGTGGTGTTAACAACGTAAGGGTGGAAACTCGCCGTACGACGGGTCGTCCGATGGTGGAACGGAGATGGGGAAATTAAATCATGCACCGAAAGGCTGGCTGCTCTACGCCTGTGCTCTAGGCTTTGGAGACCGTCTCGAGTTAATTTAGGGTCACAAATCAGCCTCTTCGCACGCCTCTCCACTGAATCCAAAGTGGCCAGGTGACACTTAGCAGCACCAGCCCAAATGTGGCTGCAGTACTCCACACACGAACGGACCTGTGCTTTGTACAACATTAGAAGCTGCCCTGGTGTGAAGTACTGCCGAACCTTTGCGATAACGCCAAGTTTCCTGGCAGCCACCTTGACCTTGGACTCAATGAACCGCCCAAAGTTTAGGTTCGAGGAAATCTCAACTCCCAAAAGCTGAAGGCGGTCGGTACATTCCAAGGATACATTTCGAAAAGTAGGAGCCAAGGTGAACGGGCTCCTTTTGGCGGTGAAAAGACACGCCTGTGTTTTTTTTTTTTTTTAATTCATTAAGAAAAGGATAGAATCAATATTTTCTTTTAATCCTGTCAAATTAAGATATTCCATAGACAGTTTAGACGCGATTTAAACATGGCGACCAAAAATACGTCAATTTACGTCAAGAGCGGACTAATTTGACAGGTCTAAAGTAACACTTTATCTTCTGCCCTTTTCTTAATGAAACAAAGAAAACGATTTACTGAACTTAAATTTACTTTAGTTCGTGAACAACGAAGTCGAGGCTTTCGCCAATTAATGGCTTGATTACTTCCGTGGTATCTTTTATTCACTTGTTCTAAATAATATGTGATGATGCTCGCTCCCAGTCTTCATTCTAGTCATCAAAATCATCATGACAGCAGCAGGGGCAAATGGATTGAAAAAATCCTTTTAGAATGCAGCATTCTTGCATCATAGGTTCCTGGATTCCGTGAACAACATCAGCCTCGTCTGTAAATGAAAATTACAACCTATATGTCGCAGCTAACTGCAGGGTACATTGATAAAATATTATACAGATACGATATATTCTAACAAACTGACCAAAAAAAGTGTGCCGAACACAGCAGCAGCACACATGCATATTTTTATTCGGCATACATTGGTACAGTATGAGTGAGATGGGGCGCAATCTAAAGCATAGAGAAGAAAAAGATGGCTAGTATTTGTCGTTTGCGCTGTTAGTGTTTGTCGTTTGTTTTTACGAGTGTATCGAGAGTGACTAAAGCGAGATACAGGACTTACTTCCTTTTGTACGCTTCATTTTTAGTGCGCTAGTGACATATCTACCTTAGTTTAATATTTTATCAATGGCAGGGTAATTGCAAAATATACTATCAGTACCATTGGATTTCATTTTGACAGTTCAACAATATTCATTGCGTTATTTGCGGTGTTGAGAGGATACATTTTTCTAACATATAGAGCAATGGATTAGCAATATGCTTCAAATTAAGTCAAACTGATAGCAATAGTACGATGAGACTAATAGTAGTAGCACGATGAGAGTGTTTATCTTGTATGCCGAATATCAAAACAGCTATAACTTTGCGAATAGAATTTTGCTATGAATTGCTATAAATCAGTTAATTTGTCATCCTAAAAATTCGTATAATGGAACGGCATCTGCAATAAATAATATGTTTATATAGTAAATCGGGCCCCGTGGATCGCGAGGCTCTGGGCATTTGCTAGAATGTCCAATAAAAAAGACGGGTCTGTCCATAGAAGCGTAGAATAGCACGTCTGGTATAAAATCAACCATAAGTACGCCACACACCATTAAGGCCCGTATTACAGAACGTCACTCAAAACTCAAGCTCAGCTACTTATGTCTCGTTTGAAGCCTTTTGATTGGTTAAAACTAGGGCATCCAAACTCGAATACTTATCAACTCTGGAGCTAGTTACGATGATATGTAATTAAAACCGGAACTACGGAGTTGGCTCCGGAGTCGACAGCTTTTTTAGAGATAAATAAAAATGCCCTTAATTTTAATCAATAGAACTTTTATTTGATAATAAATCAGTGTTTTTGTTTAAAAATATATTGTCTGACAGGCATAAATTATAATAGATAACTAATACTGAATATACAACGTGTAACAAAAAGGGTATATACATACCAAGGGCATGGCATCTTTAGATGATATCAAACGATATCGGAAGGGTTTCAACTCAAAATAAAATACTCAAAAAATTGGTACCAAATTTTCGGTTCCGTGTGTTTCTTAAAATCAAATCATAACAAACGTGGCAGCACACTACATACGTTAATAACTACTCGTTACCCGTCACGTTACTTGCCAAAATCCGCTATATGTCTTCAATATCTCTGTGCGACTAGTATGATAGTAGCCTATCACAGGCGGTGTTTTTCCTCATAACTTCCTAACATAAAGAGATAGGATTCAAAAACCCTTCCAATATCGTTTGATATCATGTAAAGATGCCATGCCTTTGTTATGTATATACCCTTTATGTTACACGTTGTAAAATACTAGCTAGGATTAATTATAGTATCATTTAGCTTCTAAGTTTACAAGTGCATATTCGTTTGCAATATATTATATTGTTTTAATCGACACACAGCGATGATATCACCCAACTCGTATGAAGCTAACAAAATTTTTGTTTTCCCTCGGGAATATCAAATTTTCTGGTATAAAAAGTACCCTACTACAGTAAGTAATTAATCCGGACTTCTACTTTACGTCTGCGAAATTTTAAAGCAATCCGTTCAGTAGTTACGGCGTGAAAGCGGAACAAACAAAGAAATTCACTTTCCGATTTATTATATTAGTGAGAAGGATAGTAAGGGACAATAAACCAAATTGTACGTCATCCCTCGGGATGTACTCGCTTTCGGGGATTAATTATCGTATCATTTAGCTTCTAAGTTTACATATTATGCATATTCGTTTGCAATATATTACCTTTTTTTAAAGATACATAGCGCCATCTATCACCGAACTGGTAGGTACCAGTTCGGTGGTTCATAATATTAGTAAAGATCTATATTATCTCTGCTAGAGATACATAAGACGCCATATACGATCAAGGATTTGACATTCTAATCTAGTGGTTTACCGCGATCTCGCCTGATGGTAAGCAGTGATGCAGTCGCTAATAGTAAAAACGCACTTGTTCATTAAGAACCTATTCACTCTAGTTTTGAAGACACTTAAATAGTAATTGATTCAGAATTGTTCCAGTCCTTGGAAGTCCTGGATATAAAAAACGAGGCGAAACGCAAACAAAAATATTGACAGCTTTATAGGAATAAAGCTGACAATATTTTTGTTTTCTCTCGGGAATATAAAATTTTTCCTGGATAAAAAGTATTATTATTTAATCCGGACTTCTAACTTTATGTCTGCAAATTTTCAAAGCAATGGGTTCAGTAGTTACGGCGTGAAAGCGGAACAAACAAACAAACTCACTTTCCGATTTATAATATAATAAAATTAGTAAGGATAAGGATTAAAACAATCATTAAAAATAAACATTTGTTTAGCAAGAATCAGTCGTTTTGTTTAAAAGTTTACTATCTGACAGGCAAACGTTATAATAGACAACTAATATGCATTGTAAAATGTTAAAACAAATAACAATCATAAAAAATAAACACTTAAAGTTTACGAAAATCGGTTTCAACTCCGGTGTTCTATTTCAACTCCGGATTTGAAAAATGCTTAAAATCGCTCCGAAACTCCGGAACTCCGGGTTGGAAGCCCTAGTTGAAACTAGTTAATTTTGAGTAACATTCTGTAATACGGACCTTAGTTTACCGGACGAGTTTGCAGTGGACTACGATTACATTTCCTCTACGATCTCGAGTCGGGATTACATTCCCTATTTGTTACTTAATTAGGGGGCTGTTTTTATTTTATGTAATCAATATCGGTACCCACAAAGCTGAAGAAACTGTTACACCATATTTTGAAATCTATTTTTCCATAGGTAAGTAAAGTGAATTCGTGATCTGATAACAGATGGATATTAACGTGGAGTTCCTTTGATGCGACTGCGCGGAATTTCTTGACCGACTTTTTTGTTGTGCACCCATGGGCCCTAATACGTATGATGTATTAAAACCATGATTAAGTACGCTGCACACCATCGAAAAGTTTACCGGACGAGTTTGCGGACTAGAAACGCCGTCTAGTAAACTTGATGATATTTATATGATTGTGTCCTGTAGGTACGGACGACAGCAGGCCAAGCTACCCCAAACTGTCAGATATATCCAATCAACCTTGAGAGATAAAGTTAAAAATCAAATAAAGAAATCTGACAGATTGTATTAGCTTGATATGCTGTCATCTGTACATTGATAGCCATACATCATCCCTTGTCCAATGAAGGCCAGCCCGCGCCGCAGCTGAGCCAGTAATATCATAATGTCCCAACAATGACCTCTGAGTTTGTTTCGGCGTTTCATCTCAGAGCTAGTACTAGGAAACGTCGTGGTCATCAAACCATTAAGAATACATTCGATCCAGCCGTCCCTTGCTGTCTTCTCTAACGACTCCCTAAGCCGAGGTTCGTACCCCACAGGGGGTGCCCTTAGTGCGTAGTCGCCCAATTTTAATTTAGTTTTAAGTGCCCCTGGCTGGAGGCTTTAATTTTAATTAAGGCATCCACAGGAAAGTCCGGTTAAGTAGTTACGGCCTGTAATGGCCACCTACGAGATGCCATATCAAAAAAAAAAACATACATCATCCAGCTCTACGATCCGGACGAAGCGTTTCGCCTCGTTTTTTATATCCAGGACTTCCAAGGACTGGAACAATTTGGCAGCGGCGGTCATTCTGTCTGATTACTATTTAAGTGTCTTCAAAACTAGAGTGAATAGGCTCTTAATGAACAAGTGCGTTTTTACTATTAGCGACTGCATCACTGCTTACCATCAGGCGAGATCGCGGTAAACCACTAGATTAGAATGTTAAATCCTTGATCGTGTATGGCGTCTTATGTATCTCTAGCAGAGATATTATAGATCGTTACTAATATTATGAACCACTGCATAAAGCGACTGCATCACTGCTTACCATCAGGCGAGATCGCGGTAAACCACTAGATTAGAATGTTAAATCCTTGATCGTGTATGGCGTCTTATGTATCTCTAGCAGAGATATTATAGATCTTTACTAATATTATGAACCACTGCATGAAGCGACTGCATCACTGCTTACCATCAGGCGAGATCGCGGTAAACCACTAGATTAGAATGTCAAATCCTTGATCGTATATGGCGTCTTATGTATCTCTAGCAGAGATAATATAGATCGTTACTAATATTATAAATCGGAAAGTGAGTTTGTTTGTTTGTTCCGCTTTCACGCCGTAACTACTGAACCGGTTGCTTTGAAATTTTGCAGACGTAATGTTAGAAGTCCGGATTAAATAATAGGGTACTTTTTATCCCAGAAAAAAATAATATTCCCGGGGGAAACAAAAATATTGTTAGCTTCATACCAGTTCGGTGATAGATGGCGCGGTGTGTCGTTTCAAACAAGATAATATATGTATTGCTAACGAATATCATCATCTCAGCGTTTATCCCGGTTGCATCCGCGGCTTTCGCGTTGGAGCCCGGGGTCCGCTTAGTTTAGCTTGGTTTAGCTTATATATATTACTAACGAATATATATTAGCTAAATTTTACGATAATTAATTCCCGAAAATGAGGAATTCCCGAGGGATGACTACAGTTTGGTTTATCGTTCTTTACTATAATATTCCTTACTAATATTATAAATCGGAACTTCTCATTCCCAGGGGAAAATCTAAAAAGCGAAAAAAGGAATTCCACGCGGGCGGAAAGCTAGTGTAAAAATAAATGGAATCTCCTCACTGCGCTTTCCAAGCTTACCGTTACAAGATATTGTGAAACATTTATCATCAGTGCAACATTTTCGTATTGTCCATTTTTGAGTTGAAATATTTTTTACTTGAAATTTTTTGGAGAAGTAAATATCAGTGCATAACACTGGGCCACATTATCACGCCATATTGTGATTGGTCTTGTCAAGTTTCAGACAGGAATTCTATGAACCACTGACAGTCTAACAAAAGAGGATTTTTAATTGAATAAAACCTGGCCCCGATTTCCTTGTTGATCAACACCAAAATCTTACAAAGATATTCTTAACAAGCCGGGGACTTAATAGGCTTTTGGAGGGCGGTGGTCCGGTTGGAAAAACCACCAACGGCCGCCATGGCCTACACTTGAAGGATTAAGAGCGGAAACCACACCCCTAACTACATACTTTTTAATCTCCTTCAGCTATACATATACAGATTGGTGCTGATAATACGACAATAAATGAAAACATGGACAATACTGGTTCTTAAGAATAATCCTAAACCATAGAAAAAAAACTAGCACCAAAAATAAAAAATCGAAAATTTCAATCAAACTAAATCGCATAAAATTGTAAACGGAATAAAACATCCTTTAAAAGACTGGTTCACTGACCACCGATCAGCGGCAGCGCAATCCTGTATCGTCTTGCTTTTTTGCCGCCATTATTATTAAAGTTTAGTACTGGTGCATGCGGCGGTCATCAACCTGTAAGCTCTTCCTTATCAACATGTACATCATGTAGCAAATGTGTAAAATGAAAAATAATATCCCATGACTAAACTAATAGATGTATTTATATGAATTTTTGTGGGTAGACTGAGAATGCGTTTAGGTACACGATGTTAAATTTATTGTCGTATTGTGATCATCACTTTGTATACTTCTGTTTTGATTATATGCATGTTAGTAAAACTCTTATTTCTTCTTCTTCTTCAGCCTATAGGGGTCCACTGCTGGACAAAGGCCTCCCTAAAGCTTTCCACAATGACCGGTCTTGTGCTGCCCGCATCCATCGGCTTTACCTTCACCAGGTCATCGGTCCACCTTGTTGGGGGCCTACCTACGCTGCGTGTACCGGTACGTGGCCGCCACTCCAGAACCTTACTGTCCCATCGGCCATTGGTCCTTCGAGCAATGCGTCTCACCCACTGCCACTTACGTTTAGGGACTCGTAGAAGTATGTCAGTGACTTTGGTTCTTCTCCTCATTTCTGAGTCGATCGCGCAAGTGTTATTTAAAAACATTATCAGTTAGTAATGTAAAGAAAACAAAATCTCTTATCTAAAAGATGTGTAGTTCAAATAATACTTTTATTTAATTTTTAACACCCTTGCTCGTAAAGCTGATGTAATTCCACCGGTTTTAAATATGTAAAGCAGGCCATAACAAACGCGTGTTTTATCAAAGCAAATAGTTAAGTTATAGTCCATAACAGCATTATTTTCCATAACAGCATTATTTTCCATTTCAAGTAATTATGGAACTGATCGCCGCCGCACGGCTCGCGCTGCGCGCTGTTCCATATTTGAAATGGCAAATAATAATACTAATGGAGGGAAAGCAACAGTGTGCATTCACAGATTGAGTTTATTTAAAATGAACAAAATATAAAATACTTCTTTTTCTGTTTCCTCGCAAGTGTGTTAAAAAACGTCGTACGATATACGTGCGTATTGGTTATAACATGCTCGGCTCAATTACACCCTCGCCTTCGGCTCGGGCTGAAATTCCGCCTCGCATGTTATAACCATCATTACGCACTAATATCGTAATGTACTATTTTAACACCCTTGCTCGTAAAGCTGATGTAATTCCACCGGTTTTAAATATGTAAAGCAGGCCATAACAAACGCGTGTTTTATCAAAGCAAATAGTTAAGTTATAGTCCATAACAGCATTATTTTCCATAACAGCATTATTTTCCATTTCAAGTAATTATGGAACTGATCGCCGCCGCACGGCTCGCGCTGCGCGCTGTTCCATATTTGAAATGGCAAATAATAATACTAATGGAGGGAAAGCAACAGTGTGCATTCACAGATTGAGTTTATTTAAAATGAACAAAATATAAAATACTTTTTTTTCTGTTTCCTCGCAAGTGTGTTAAAAAACGTCGTACGGTATACGTGCGTATTGGTTATAACATGCTCGGCTCAATTACACCCTCGCCTTCGGCTCGGGCTGAAATTCCGCCTCGCATGTTATAACCATCATTACGCACTAATATCGTAATGTACTATAACCTCACTATCACGAACAAGCAGTTTCTATATGAAGCATTTTGGTGAGCGTGCGAGGGAATTGCATGATTTAATTCACCCGTCTTCTTTCCATCATCGGACGACCCGTCGTACGGGGAGTTTCGACCCTTACGTTGTTGACACCGGAACGATCCGAACGAAGCGCCTCATCTTTTATGCCACGTATATCGAAGGACTGGAACAATTTGCCAGCGGCGGTGTTACCGTCTGACTAAAATTTAAGTGTATTCAAGGCTAAAGTGAATAGGCTTTTAGGCGCGTATTCCAGAACGAAACTCAAGCATTGATCTCTGCCTAAGCATTACTTGAAACTAGTTTCAACCAATCAAATGGCTTGAAGCAAGACTTAAGTAGAGCTTGAGTTTTGAGTGACTTTCTGTTTATAAGTTTGTGGCGTCACTTACAAAGCGCGACGCCATATTGCTGAGTAAAGCGTTTCGGCGGCTTATTTGAATTTTGAATTTTTATTTGCATGTTTCTTACGAAATACGTATTTAAAATTGAAAATTTTCTAATATCAATACATAGTATAAAACAAAGTCGCTTTCGCTGTATGTCCGTATGTATGCTTAGATCTTTAAAACTACGCAACGGATTTTAACGCGGTTTTTTTTAGTAGATAGAGTGATTCTTAAGGAAGGTTTAGACTACCTTTTATCCCGGAAAAAATTGATATTCCCGAGGGAAATCCAAAAAGCGCGATATAACCGAACTCTACGCGGGCGAAGCCGCGGGCGGAAAGCTAGTAAATTATAAATCTGTCAAATAGCCTATTCCTTCGTACACTCTCCAAAATGCATCGCGCGCACGTGTGATAAGAGACACCGTGGTTATTAGTCAGTAACAGTCTGAGTTGTTGTCAGACACTGTCGCCCGCCCCAGGGCAGCGGATATCCATGAGATTTTTCATCCCAATTCATTTCATTTTCTCCCAAAAAAAGGTTAAGGAGTAACAAATAGTAAGTAGCTACAGAATTAATTCATGAGAAAAAAAACCGTGTGTGGTCGCAACTAACTTCAACTCATTCACTTGGACGGTTCGAGTCACGCCATTGGCTCGTTCGCTAATCATTGCGCGGGAAATTAGGCTACTCGGCTGTCGCCGGGTTTTTTTTTTTCTTTTTATAATTACAATCTAGTGAGAGAGATCTAGAGAACAAACCCCTGAGGAACACTAGCATTAGTCGACATGGGCTCCGATGAGCATCCGTTGACGACAACTCGGGGCGACCCTTCAGTCAGAAAGTCTTTTACCCAGCCAGTCAGAACAGGCGACATGGCGTACGCTGGAAGTTTACTCAAAAGGCCAGCGTGCGATACCCGGTCGAAGGCCCTCGAGACATCTAGGGAGACGTAAGCCAAGAGGCGCAAGATCAATACACGCTCCATAATCTTGCAGAGTATGGAGGTTATTGAAATCGGTCGACATGCGACAGTTGGAAAGATCAGCACGACTTTCCTTTTTGGGCTGCACGTTGGCAAGCTTCCAGGACTTGGGCACTATACTAATCCTAAATGAGAGGCGATACAAGCGCAAGCGCACGCAAGCACAAGCCTTGAGAACAATCGCTGGTATAAGACAAAGACAATTTATTTTGCAAATATGGGTACAATAATGTTGTTACATAAATAAAGGTAGTATGATCAGCCATATTTTACCAATCGGCATGCAATATATTATAGTTGAGCGTTACAAACGTACATAAAAATTGTTGAGTATAAAAGTAAGAATAAAGAATTACATTTTATTAGGAATATGTATTGTGGTTCTTCCCTTTGTATGCAGTCGGAACATTAAAATCTTTCTCATTAAGGAAATCTAAAATTTTATAATATACTTTACGAATAAGAAAGTTCTGCAGTATTTTTAAACAGTGGCAATGGCAGTTCTCTCCAGTTTTTAGGCAGTTTATTAAATATGATCGGAGCCATACAGATCAGACTTTTGCGCATAAGTGCTGTTCCCGCAGCCCGAAGGCATATCTTTCCATTGTCGCGTCTGTTTCGGGGAATTACTTCATTTAATAATTTGAAACGATGAGGATTACTTTTAACAAAAATCGCTATTTCTAAGATGTAAAGACATGGTAACGTAAGAATTTTATATTTTTCAAAGCAAGGAACGCAACTATCGGTAGGTTTTATTTTAAACATAGAACGTATGCATCTCTTTTGAGCCTTGAACACAGTTTCCCTTTCTGTTGAGTTGCCCCAGAAAATGACACCATAACGTAGATGGGATTCCGCTAGACCATAGTAGGCTGTCAACAATGCCTCAATACCTACTATAGATGACAATGTGTGCAAGGCGTAAGCAGCTTTACTCATTTTCTTACATAAGATTTCGGTATGTGGTTTCCAGTTTAGTTTTTTATTTATGTGGAGCCCTAAGTATTTTATTGCATCTACTTCTGCTATTGGTTGGTGATGGAAATTTATATTTAAATTGCTCTTGACGTTGATCCTTTGACTGAAGTGTACCTTTTGAACGCCCATCTATATAATACGCGATGTGTTCTCCTGCGCCACACTACAAATGTATAACGTATCTATAGTAAAACGTAGGGATGGGATTAATGTCCTATCAACAAATAATATTATACATTTAAAATAATGTTTATTCACCAATTTACGAAGCTAAATAAAAACTATAACCGTAATTTCATATTTTATTTTATTTTATAAAAAAATCAATATGAAAACCTGGATATATTCCACATAATAAAGAAAAGAATTTTAAATTTATTAGACGTGTCTTCCAAAAAGGCACATCCCTATTTGTCTCCAAATGTAATCCTTCTACTTCATATCAAGTAGTTGGCGCTCGAGGCACGTCAAAATCCTTTCTGTTTTAGGGATGTCTAGATTTCTATGGTATTTATTTTTATATTCACTGTGGTCGAGTTACACGTGCATAAACTCAACCGATTCCTGCATAATTTATTTCGTTTACGCACAACAAATACAATTAATAGAAGCTCAATACGTGGTTTTCTACGTTTTTTTTTAAATAATTAAAATGGAGGGTAAGTGTCTGTTTCACACAGATGTTATAGACCTTTTTTTTAATGGTGTCGCAAAATACTCGTAATTATTTTTCTGGTTTGTAGAAACTAATAGAAAATGGAAGAAAATTCCTGAAACGGAAGTTGACGACTTAACCGAATGTCAAGACGACGAACTATTTCAAAATTCTGATTCAGACTTGAACAACTCGCAATAAGTCATATTCACCGTCACAATTTTTTTTGTAAGAACACGTGCGCCAACGCATGATGTAAACATTGCACTACACTAAAATGCACAAATTCACTATGACCTTGAAACCCGTCCGCTTATGACGTCACAGATTTACTTCTATACAAGTCGGTGGCGCCTGCGGACTGATAACTAACTAACTTTGTAGGGATGGGTTTTTCAAACGGGGTTTCACTATCGACATTGATTAGAAAACTGATTAATTCTTGATTAAGGTGAATAAAACCTAGTTTATAGAGTATAATATTGATAAAATATTATATATTTATGTAATTTTCTTGCAATAATAGTATTTATGATCATTTCGACGAAATGAAATATAGCGAGGTCTTCATCATGTCCCATCACTGGCTTACTTGATATCAAGTAATTGGTAAAAAAATTAAAATATTTTCTGGCATTTTTGTTTCTATTGAAAATAAAACAAATAAGAACTTATTATGTGTGAAAAAGTTAAAAATATGGCTGATAACAGGGCAAATGTCCGTAAAAACAAAATAAAAGGTCTTGTAAAAGTCGCAACTTTATTTTATACTGTGATTACTTCTAATCAAGTAGTGGCGCTGAGGGCACGAAAATCTCGAACTTGTATAGAAGTGATTGGCGTTCAAAAGGTTAAATTAGTTTTAGAAAGGTTAATTTTTATGTTGTTCTCCTCTAGCCACTTTACTATTAAATTTATGGAATCATTTATTTCATTTTCATAAGTATCAATGCTTTTGCATGGTATCGTTATGGTGCTATCATCGGCATATATATACGGTCTGGTCTGGTACGTAGTGGTTCTGGTCCACTAGCCTTATTCACATCCAGACGACAGAACCTCCTTGTTCCTAATGCGAACCTCGGGCATTGAAGTGTCGCAATGTATTATTCAGTGAGGCAAATGCGATGGACTAGCACTGTAATTATTCAGACGCGAACTGTAGACAAAGAGACTTGCTTTCTTTCTCGACGTAAGAGCCAGAGTCCCATCCGGCTTAACTAACGGACGCTGTGTGATTAGTCGATCTTGTCGTAAGGTGAACGAATTCGCGCGCGCGTAATTTGAATTAAATGGCGCGTAACTATTTCTATTTGTTTTTCATTTATTTTACTAAAACCAAAAATACCGAATATCCCGGTTTTTGTGAAATGAATACCGGTATTAGTTAGACCTTAATTTGGCCCGGTATTCCGATATTTTCGAAATTCGGTATCCCGGTTTGCGACCTTTAATGCAGGGTGATTGCGTAAAAACTATCAGTAGCAATGGGTTTCATTTTGACAGCCCAACAACATTCATAGCGGTTTTTGTATTGTCTTCACTTCTTCGTCGTAAAGAAATAATTTTTTGGAACTTCTGAAGCAATGAACAAACTATATTCAGGTATCGTAATCGTAAAAATATAACATGGTGTAAAAATGATTGGAAACGACTGAGTTGCTTTTACTGAACCATCGAGCCATGTGCTCGATGTACTGAAAAAACTATATTCAGGTATCGTATAAAATAAAAATAACGTTATATTATCTTCTATAGATATCATAAAAAACAAAATAGTACTTATCCACTTAATCTTTTATTTTATACGATACCTGAATATAGTTTTTATAGTTTATAGTTAACATTTGCGAAAATTTAATTTAAGAAATTGTTGCAGTGTGGATACAGAGCGAGCGCACGCGGACTTACGATAAATCATAGTATGTACTTTGACCATATTTTTGTTAGAACAACCAACTAGAATAGCAAGCTCATAACTTTGTGGTTTATTATTATACTAGCTTTCCGCACGCGGCTTCGCCCCCGTGGATTTCGGTTATATCGCACTTTTTAGATTTCCCTCGGGAACATCAACTTTTTCCGGGATAAAAGGTAGCCTATGTTCTTTCTCAGGGTCTAAAGATTGTCTGTGCCAAATTTCACAAAATCGGGTGAGAGGTTAAAGCGGGAAAGCGTAACAGACAGACAGACAGACAGAGTTACTTTCGCATTCGTTATTTCGCGTGGAGGTAGTAATAGCAAGCTCATAACTTTGTTGTTTATTATTATATCATTATATCTTTTTGAAATCTTGTATAAGAGAAAGTGTTCAAAAACTCATGGAGACGTTAGTTTCTTCGAGTTAAAGGTCGGCGCGATTTTAACGCGTTGGCAGTAGGTATACACAAACACACCTTTATTTTTATCGAGCTGCAGCGCTAAATAAAAAAAAGTGGTCGCTAGTGACTAGTATTTTATCTATGCTTATGGCTTAAAGGTCTTAGAAACCAGGCCATAAAATAAAAAAAAAAAAACTCTATGCTTTACACCATATTGAATTGTTGATTGTTGAGGTTTTTGGAGGGAATGTCCAGATGAGTGTCACGCTCATTTTTCATTGGACTTTTAAAATTATTTATAGTGTTGTTTACTAAATAAAAGCCCGTGATTTATGTAGTAAAAAGTGCATTCAGTGAATAATGTACTTATAAAGAATAGTGATATATTGTAGCATAGTGGCCACATCATGATCTTACCCAAACTTCCTCCTTGTCGGCCTCACGCGGGAAACGAAAGGAAATATGTTAGGTTAAGTTAAGCTGGGGTGCGTGGCAGAAAACCTCCCCGAGTGCTCAGTGGCTGCTGATCCTCTTGTTGTTTCCTTGAGGACGAGCAGACGCTGGGCCGGTGCACCCTGGGCGTGGGTAACAATCTCTTCGTGACTATTGTGCAGGAGGAGATTGTTGTCCGCTGCGAATTTCTGCCGGAGCGGAGGAGTCGCTCCCGAGGGCTCCATATCTGCGCTCTGCAGCTCTGCAGCAGAGCGAACGAATAGGGAGCGAGGTGGCGTAGACCGCGAGCCGTTTTGACAGTCCGCGGTCTAGGGGTCACGTCGGGTGACCGAGTGGGAGAAGACCGTGGGTTTCTCCTCAACCTGCGGTCTACGGGTACCAGTGGCCATTGCAGGTTCAGAGCCACGGTGCCGGGTGGTGGGTAGTTTAGGTTAGAAATAGGTTAGATTTAGGTTAGTTTAGTTAATTAAGGGGAAAATAATAATAATAAAAAAACAAAATACAAAATTTTAAAAATTCTTATAATTCAAAAATATAATAATTAGTTACTACTAACTTACTAGTTAGTTTTAGATACCGAGCAGCGGGCGGTATAACCTGCACCAGAGCCATCCGCTGGCCGCAGGAGGATTAATACCCTCCAAAAAAGAGCGGCCGCGTCGCCTTGGGGAAGCGAATAGCGATGTGTGTACCACCCAATGACCTAATTCGTAAAAATGGAAATGTCAGCGAATATGTTGAGCAATTTGTCATGCGATCCGGCTGACGCCCGACCAAGGGCGGATCCAGCTTTGGCGCCAGGGGAGGGTCACATAGTCGTGGTCCAGTCATAAGAAGTTTTAATTAAACTTTGATAATAGGTACAATTAAAAAGAAGGTATTTTATTAATAAGTAATGAACTTATAAATGCCTAAGTAATTAAATAACGAAATCAATTTTACTTTTACGTCTTCTACCGAAACGTCTTACCACTTCATCTACTTCAATGGGTAGGTACGTTTTTCGGATCGCTGTTGAATCTACCATGAAGTACCTGGGACTGGTGTTCAACATCCGGTGGGATTTCGGCCCCCACTTCCGGCGGTTGGCACCCAAGTTGTTGAGAGTAGCTGGGACGCTTTCAACGTTGCTTCCCAATCTGGGGGGCCCGAGCGCCGCACGGTGATCAATTTCCGAGAATTAGCGGTACGAAATAAATTTTTCGTAAAATGAGTGGAAAAAACTACACACATCAAAAGTGTCTAGGGATCAAGCATTTTTATGCGGATTTCTTGAGATTGAGATGTGGCTTTGTAATAAATTTCTGATTTTATAAATTTATATGGATCCTTTTTGGTGCATTTCATAATTTGAATCAGGAACTGTGAATCAAATTCGAGTAAAAGATGAAAATCAGCTGTCAATATTTTCCCTATAAAAACATACAACGCATTGAAGACATTATTAGTGCTACTGTTTCCCTACTACTGATTAAAACCAACGTTATTATGGAGCGGCGACGTCATTTAAGCAGGGAAGAAATGCTCAGAGCCGTGGGAATGATAGAAGCTGGTTCCCGGCAACGTACTGTGGCTTTAGCTCTGAATACAAGTCAGAGTGTTATCAGTCGACTTTGGACACGTTACCGAAGCACTGGTACCGTGGCTGAGCGCCATGGAGGACGGTATCGCTGCACCACACGGAGACAAGACCGATACATTCAAATCTTAACTCGAAGAGCTCCAACAATAACCGCCATGATGTTAGCCGTGAGGCTTCATCACTCTTCAGGGAACTTAATTAGCGACCAAACAGTCAGAAACCGCTTGCATGAAGTGAACCTTCATTCCCGAAGACCGCTACGGGTACCACCTATAGCAATGCACAATCGTAGGATTCGATATCAATGGGCTCTTATTTTATTATTTATTTTATTTTATTAGGTTCACCAACAATTGATTACACAATAACAATCAAATAATACATTCCCAAAGGTAAAATAACGGTGCATCAATTACTTATAGGTAAACACAACATGCGTACAAAAAATGAATTATGGAGATAAGCTAACTTACTTAACAATAAGCGCTAATATTGATAAATTTATAACATTGGTATGAAATTCCTTATAAAAAAATAAAAAGCAAAAGATTGAGGTTTTTTAAATTATAACATTACTAGAATTGAGTGAATAAGTAACATTAAGTAAATTCAATTTTTTTTTTTTTTTTACAATTATATGAGTAAATATTTAAATAGAACTAAAATTAACAACAATAAATTGATTTCAAGAAATTGATAACATTAATACATTTAAATAAAATGTAAAATTAACAAAATAATAGAGTAACAGTGGTAAACTTGATACACCCATAATTAAATCAAAATCAACTAGAATTAGGGGTTGCTCGGTAAACGATACAGAGTGGCTTTCTGTTTAGCAAGAGAGTCAAAGTGAAGATCTATATAATCACTGTAGCCATTCACTGCCTTACACATTCTTGCGAGGGGTGAATTGGCTCCCAAAACTGTTCTTCTAAAAGGTGGACAAAGGGGCGTGATGGCACTGCGCGGGATTCTAGAGGGTGCACGAAAACTGATGAGAGCAAGCAAGCTGGGACTATCTATTTTATTTTTAATGATTTTATAGGCAAATATTGAACACAGAAATTGGGCAGAAGAACAATGGCGTTTCGTGTGCTTTTCTGATGAGTCTCGTTTTGGTATGAGACCGGATACAAGACGTATACGACACTGGAGAACCCCTGAACGCCAACAGCGATTAAAATCCTGCCAGGAAGTCCATCCTTATAGTGGTGGAACCATCATGGTATGGGCGGGTATTTGGATCGGCGGAAGAACTGAGTTGATTTGGATCAGAGGCAACCTCAACGCTCAAATTTATGCTGAAACGATTGTATCAGACGTCATCGTTCCTCTACAAGTGCAAATCGGTCCCTTATTTCAGTTAATGCATGATAATGCACGACCGCACACCAATGTCCTGCCCTGGCCTGCTCAGTCGCCAGACTTGAACCCGATTGAGCATGCATGGGATATGCTACAGAGAAGAGCTCTGCCGAATATGGAGGGTATCCAGTCGCAAGAAGACCTTTTTTTGTTGTTGCAACGAACGTGGGCGGCCATTCCACAGCGTGATTTGGATGAACTCATTTTGAGTATGCCAAACCGATGTTCTTGTGTTGTTAGTGTTCGCGGTAGAAACACGGATTAAGGTAAACGCAGCTATCAACGACCCATTGAAAATCTGTAGTTATTACCGACCCATAAAAGTAATTCGAAATCTTTCGTTTCCAGAACTATTCTAGCTATAGGTAAGCAAAGTTTCACACGCGTTTATTTCTTGAGCATCGTATACTTTTACGTTACTATATGGATCTGTGCAAAAAAGACATAAAATACGTCAATTACTGCGGGGCAGCGTAGACGCAGGACGTGGCCTACTGTTCCCTTATTGCTTCAAGTAAGTACATGACTTTTCTATTTAAGACATTTATACAAACAAATGACGTCTATTCTTTATCTTATATTACTAAATGTGTTCATTTAAGTGTCAACTCTTGATTTCTTACGACTTTTAATAAATAAAAAGAAATTTAAGACGATAAAACTTTAAATTAAAATGGGACGGTGTTAGCTTCATCAGTTTTAGTCGTGGCAGCTATCAACGACCCATAAGTCGGCAATGGCAGCGACGTAACTTTTCATTTTATTTTTCTATTATGTTATTATATCACACTAACACACGTATTTTTATGCACCGGTTTAAATCTAAGCTATCAGTCTTTATAAAAATCTAATAGCGGCTAAACTTTTTTGCTTATTTTTTACTTTTTAGCGTTGTCAATTTAACCAAAGTTATGATATTTATCGAGGATCCATATTGAATAGTTACTGTAATAAATCATTGTTATTATGTTTAAAACAGTGTGCATTTGTTTATATTTTCTGTGACATTAATCAATTACAATCTATTTTATAGTCCAAAGCTCAATTGAATTAAAATAACCATTTTTTTATGAGTCGGTAATACAATTATGTTTATACTAACCATACTTTATTACCGACCCATGGGGGTCGGCAATAGCAAGTATAAGAAGCTATTAGCGATCTTAGATAGATTATTTAGTTTCTCACCTACTTTTATGATATAATTACTATTAACAAACTGTACTTCTTGTCTAAAGCAATATAAAACATAAAATTATGTTTTTTCCAGAAGTATGGAGTCATAAAAGCAGCAAAAAGTTTACAGTGAAATACAACTCGCCGAAGCAATCAAAACAATTAATGACGGTACAAGTGTTTATCAGGCATCAAAAAGGTTTTATATTCCCAAAAACTACATTACGCGACAAACGGGACGGGAAATATAAGAATGAAATTTGCGGAGTTCAACCGGTTCTTAATTTAAGTGACGAAAAACAGTTTTTGACTGGATCCCTGGCAAGATGGGATTTCGAGTTACAAAAGAACAATTATTAGAAGCAGTGGCTAAGCTAGTCCATAACTGAAATCGTCCAAATCCTTTTAAAAATGGTGCGCCTTACAGATATTGGTTTGAGAATTTTATAAAGAGACATCCAACAGTGTCTAAACGCGTTGCACAAAATCTTCCTTCAAGTCGAAATCAAGTCACAGAAGTGGCTATACGTGCGTGGTTCGACAGAGTGAACAATTATTTTATGACAATTAATAATCTGAATCATGTTTTAGAAGATCCTAGACGAGTGTTTAACTGTGACGAAACTGCTTTCTTTTTATGCCCAAAAGAGAAAGAAGTTTTGGTCAGCAGAGGTAGCACACGAGTCTATAATCGAGTTGCTAATGACGAAAAAGAGTGCTTGACTGTGCTTGTGAACGTTTCAGCTGACGGAAATGTAGCACCTCCAAATGATACTTTTTTCGTATAAACGTTTGTCAAAAAATCTTGTGCCTACAGTACCTCGTGGATGGGGACTTGGTAACACGGAATCGAGTTGGATGAACACAGAAGCATTTTATGAATATGTTACTGGTTCTATCCGTGGCTTGTAACAAATGAAATACCAGTCTTCTATTGTTTCGTTTGTAAGCACCAGTTGTACCAAATCATATATGTAACTAATTAGTTGCAATTTATTTCCAAAAGGAGCTCAACCAATGACTGTGATGATTAATAATATAATTTTCGAAAACTGGTTATGGACTCTAAGGAAATATCCTAGAGTTTAAACTCCTTACATTATCATATATATGTGTATTAATAGTATTATGTTGATTAATTTAAAAGTTTTTAATTATTTAGTTCATTACTAAGATGTACTAATTTGTTTTATTAAAAATAATGAAAATAAAAAATACGAATAAGTATTTTGTTTTATTTGATTAAGATCGGTAATCATCATCATCACTAGCTTACATATCCACATTATATTGCTACAAGAAGGCCTCCTCTCATACACGATCGGGAATAGCTGCATAAAAATCGTTAATAGCTTCACAGCCGTTTTTAAGGGTCGGTAATAGCAACATTCGACTAAGCCACATTTAAAATATTTTTTTACAAGATTATCTTTTATTTTTAAGTATTTGATTCAGTAAATACATTTTTTATACATAACACTAGCATATAAAATGAAACTATTAATCTTTAGAGGAACCAGTATACTAAAAAAACATGGTTGATTTTCAAATTGCCTTAGGGGGGTCGTTAATACCTGCGTTTACCCTATTAATTGTTTAAGTTACCCAATAAAATTTTAGAGAAAACTGTTATTTCAGTCTTTTTTTCGAACTTTTGTGTTAGTGGTTCAAATGTCAAATATCCCTTTATTAGGAAAATGGCAAATTTCTTTATTAATGCAAAGGTGACTTGGTTTATCGTTACTGTGACAAACGAAAACACTTTATTTTATGAATCCTTAAAGAAAATTTTAATTAATATCAATCAGGAGAAAAGTTATTGCAAAAATATATGTTGATCCCTAGACACTTTTGATGTGTGTACTTCATTTTGATCAGGGGCACCTACTACATTTCATATAGCAATATTTTTTCGAAACATTCAGTAGATCGTGAGTAATCTGGTATCAAAGTTGTCACTTATTGCTTATAAGTTTATTACATATTGCGCACAGATAATTACGCGCGAGTTTGAACGAATCCTATTGTGTTACTGGCTATTTTAAGGATTTGAAAAAATGTTACATATTATTAAAGGTATTTATGATTTAATTCAAGTATTTTTTAGATGGAATTACTAATATATACATGGCAAAAAAATAATGAATATTTAGTAATAATTTAGCTCGATTTTGGTGATTTATCAATCAATATCTTTCGAGAAACATAATAAAACATAGAAATTTTTATATACATGTGTAGATTAAAGTCTTAGCTATTAGATTATGCATGCTTTTTTCTGCCCATTTCTGCCCTTGCTGAACAAAGATTGATTTTTTTTTAGGAAATGGTGCCTCAATCAAAAATCAAGTTATATTTTTTTATATATTAAAACACTTACCATTCAAACTTACAACAAAGACATCAAAAGATAAGCTATTGTCTTATGTATTAGAAGCTATTGGCATAAAAGAATTAAATGTAATGGATAGAAACGGTCTACGAAACGCGATCCATAGCATTTGTAAATCGGCTTCACGTAATTGTTTGATGACTGGAAGAGATGTCTCTAAATTTAACATTAAGTATCAGAATTGGCTTTCTAATATAATAGTTACATCTGGCTCATCAGAGATTTCATAATCTTTATCAAAACTTAGGACCAAGGGACGCCCAAAACAGCTGCTTAAAATTCACACAATCTTCATCTTCAATATCAATCGAAAAAATTAAGAGCAGAAGATTGAACGAAGAAGTACGTTCTAAAAGTGAAGAAGAGCTGTGCCTAGCTGCTGAAATGAAACTCCATTCTGTAGGAAAAGCAAAGCCGCGTATACTATTAAACATATTTTGTCTTCTCCTGAGCAAAGCACAACAAATATTCAATCATCTCAAGCAAATTTGGAAAAATATTGTTAAGTATTCACCAGAAGAAGCTCTTTCTTTAAATACCGAGCCTAAACTTACTCGTCAGCAGTACATTAGACTTAAGCAATTAGCCGTAAACAAAAGCTTGAAGAAACTGTATCCGTCTTAATAAAAACTTTTAGAGGGAAAGCAAAAATGTTATCCATCGGATGTGATGACCATACTTTTTATCGTATATCCATACTTATATTATAAATGCGAAAGTAACTCTGTCTGTCTGTTTGTCTGTCTGTCTGTCTGTCTTTCGGGGCATGGTTGCTTCGGTAAGTACCTGTGGGCTGTGTCACATAAACAGGGAACCGGACGGCCGGTGTCACCACTGCGTCGACAGCCGGGAGGACACGGTGCTACGCTGGCAGAGTATGCCGCTTGGGTGGAGCTTCGCCGTGACCTAATCTCTGAAGCAGGCAGTGAACTGTCGCTGCCGGACGTCTCGGGCAGCATCGTCATCGTGGGGGCGTATTTCTCCCCCAACAAGAGTCTCGTCTACTTCGAGGGGTTCCTTGTCGAGTTGGGCGCCGTCGTAGGCCGTTATCAACCTCGTCCCGTTCTGGTGCTCGGGGATCTCAACGCCAAGTCATCGGCGTGGGGATTTCCGGTCACTGACTGACTGACTGACACTGGGTGGTGACGACCGGTCTGGTCGTCCTTAATCGGGGTTTGGTATACACGTGCGTACGGCAGCGGGGCGGGTCAATAGTAGACGTCTCTTTCGCTAGGCCCTTTGTCGCCGGACGTGTGCGTGACTGGCGTGTCGCCGTGGAGCTGGAGACGCTGTCGGACCATAGGTACATCCGGTTCGACGTCTCCACCCAGGCGAGCGGCCGCCATCCAAGAGCCCTGATTAACGACGGCCCGCGCTGGGCGCTTAAGCGCCTCGACAGGGAACTTCTCGAGGAAGCTGCCATAGTCCAGTCCTGGATTTGGGAGTCGGCAACGGACGGCCCCGTCGACGTCGAACCGGAGGCGCTGCGGTTTCGTGGGGCGATGACGCAGATCTGCGACGCGTCTATGCCCCGCGTCCGCCAACAGTCCGCAAGGCGCAACGTGTACTGGTGGAACGACGACATTGCGCGGTTGCGCGTCGAGTGCGTCGCGGCTTGCCGCGGCCAGTACACGCGCTACCGGAGACAACGTCGACGGGATCCCGTCGAGGAAGCCGCGCGGTATGGGGTGTACCGCGCGGCCCAGGAGACTCTGTGGCGGGCCATCGGCGACTCTAAGTCACTGGCCAGGGAAGAGCTGCTGGGGTCCTTAGATTGGGACCCGTGGGGGCGCCCCAACCGTTGGGTACGGGGCAAGTTGCGTCTCTGGGCGCCCCCACTGGTGCAAAGTATGCAATCCCAGCTGCTGGAGGCCGTGGTATCCACCCTCTTCCCTGAGCGGGCGGGACATGTTCCCCCAGTGATGGTTTCACCCTCAGCCACAGCATCTCCAGAAGACGCACCGATGTCCCCGATGTGACGCAAGCAGAGACGGGAGCGGCTGTGTCGCGGCTCCGGGCTAAACATAAAGCGCCCAGACCCGACGGAGTTCCTGGCCGAGCTCTCGTCCTGGCTCTGAAGGAGCTAGAGCCCCAGCTGAGGGGGCTGTTCACGGCATGCTTCGAGCAGGGTCAGTTCCCCAGTGTGTGGAAGGAGGGGAAGCTGGTCCTGCTCAGGAAGGAGGGGCGCCCTGCGGACTCGCCGTCCGCGTATCGGCCCATAGTGCTTCTCGACGAGGCGGGCAAACTTTTTGAGCGTATAATCGCAGATCGCCTTGACGGCCACTTGTGCGGAGAGGGGCCGAACCTGGACGACAACCAGTTCGGATTTCGTCGCGGGCGCTCCACCATAGACGCCATCATGCGTGTGAGAGCCCTGGCGGAGGATACGGTGTCCCGGGGTGGGGTGGTGTTGGTTGTATCTTTAGACATTTCCAACGCCTTCAACACCCTGTACCCTGGAGCTGTATAAGGGAGGCCCTGAAATACCATCGGGTGCCTCCCTACCTCCGCCGCATAGTAGGGGCTTATCTGGAGGATGCGTCATCTATCGGGGACGTGACGGTGCCAGTCGGCACCAACTGCCGTGCGGTGTTCCACAGGGATCGGTCTTGGGACCGCTCCTGTGGAACATCGGCTACGGCTGGGTGCTGAGAGGCGAGCTCCCGTCGGGCACCGACTTGACGTGTTATCTGGAAGACACGCTTGTCACTGCCCGCGGGAGCTCGCACAGGGAAGCAACATTGGTAGCCTCGGCTGCGGTGTCACAGGTGGTGAACCGCATCCGGTGCCTGGGCGTGGAGGTGGCCCTTGACAAGTCGGAGGCCATGATATTCCATGGCCTCCGGCGTGCGCCGGTACCGGGATCACATATCGTGGTCAGTGTGGCCCGGATAGCTGTCGAGTCCACCATGAAGTACCTGGGATTGGTGCTCAACGGCCGATGGGAATTCCGACCCCACTTCCGGCGGCTGGCGCCCAAGCTGATGGGTGCAGCAGGCGCGCTATCAACGTTGCTTCCCAACATGGGGGGCCCGAGCGCCGCCTGTAGGCGGTTGTACGTGGGAAACGTGCGGTTCATGGCCCTGTATGGGGCCCCTGTGTGGGCGATGGACTTGACGGCCGGGATACTCGCCATTCTGCGCAAGCCGCAGAGGGCGATGGCCATCAGGGTCGTCCGCGGGTATCGCACGATTTCCTACGAGGCGGCTTGCGTCCTGGCCGGATCTCCACCCTGGGACCTAGAGGCGGACTGGCGTCAGAGGATTATGCGCCCTACCGCCCTCGCTACCGTCGAGGCGAACCGGCCAGTACTCGACGACTGGCTCGGGAGAAAGCACGGCTCCCTGTCGTTTACGGTGACGCAGGTACTGTCGAGGCACGGCTGCTTCGGAAAATACCTGCGTCGCTTAGGCAGGGAGCCGGACGCTCGGTGCCACCACTGCGTCCAATGCGGGGAGGACACGGCGCAGCACACGCTCGCCGAGTGTGTAGCTTGGGAGGAGCAGCGCCGTGTCCTCACAAATGAAGTAGGAGGCGACCTGACGCTGCCGGCAGTTGTGCGGAGGATGGTCGGTAGCGCAGAGTCATGGGACGCGGTGGTGTCCTTCTGCCCGCCATCGTCAGAGCGATGGTGGGGAGCGAGGAGTCCTGGGCGGCGATCGCCTCCTTCTGCGAGGTCGTGATGTCGCAGAAGGAGGCCGCGGAGTGCGAGCAGGAGCAGGATCCCCTCGCTCCGGCACTCCGCAGGCGGCGTAGGGGCAGGAGAAGGCGGGATTTCGCCCGCTTTCTCCCCCCCTGAGGTGAGCGGCGGGCGTGAGGCACGAGAAGGTGCCGACGCCCGCCTTACATCGCTCACCACGCGGGAGCCACGGCCCCTCCTAGGGAGGGGCCGTAGCTCAGGCTGCGCTAGTTTCCCACTCCCCCGCCACTATGGCGATGCCGGAGCGCCGCTGTGGGTTTAGTGGGTATTCCCGGCTTTGGCTGGGCGAGTCCCACACACGCCCTTCGGGGTACGGTGCGTAAGGACATTCCCACAGCGTCAAAAAAAAAAAAAAAGGATAAGTTAGGATCCACCACCCCCGCTGATGTCCCATCCATCAGCGGCGGTAGCAGAGGGTGAAGCGATGGTCGAATAATGGGTACCATCCATCGCATCTTGCAGGCAAACACCAACCACTGCCGGGTTGCCCAGGACTTACTGGTGCAGTCAATGGCCGAGTGGTTGGTGGATGTGGCAGTGGCGGCCGAGTCGTACTATACTCCCAGCAATTGGCTGGGAGACAGTGACGGCTCGGTGGCAATCGTGGCGCGGTCTTCCTCGGACTCCCCTCCCCTCTCGCTCTTAGAGAGGGGACCGGGATACGTGGCCGTCGCGTGGGGAGAGTTGGCCCTTGTGGGGGTCTACTTCTCCCCAAACCGCCCTCTCCAGGACTTCGAGGATTTCCTTGGGGTCCTGACGGCGGTCATCGGGAGGACGGCGCCACGTCAGGTCTCCGTGCTGGGAGACCTGAATGCCAAGTCGGTGGTCTGGGGAAACCCGGCCACCGACGTTCGCGGACGGGCGGTCGAATTGTGGGCGGCAACGTCTGGTCTCTTCCTCTTGAATAGGGGGAGCGTCCAGACGTGCGTGCGGCGGCAGATCGGGTCCATAGTGGACCTCACCATCGCCGAGCCCGCACTGGCCGCCCGCATTCGAAACTGGAGGGTGGAACTGGGGGAGATGATCTCGGATCACCGTTACGTGCGGTTCAAAATCTCCCCCCAGAATTCACGGGGGCGCCGCAGCACCCCTTCTTCGTCGGGCCGAACCCCGTTTCCAAGGTGGGCTCTGACTTACCTGGATCGGGAGGCGGCATGGGAGGCCGCGTTCGTCCAGGACTGGCTTTGGCCACGTCCCGGCGTGGACGTCCTGGACGTGGACGCGTCGGCGGCGCCGACGGGACCAGGCCGATGAGGACCGCCTCTACGCGAGGTACGTAGAGGCGAGGGCGGCCTTCAAGTCGGCCATCGACACCGCCAAGGTCGCGGCGAGGGCCAAGCTGCTGGAGGGTCTCGACAACGACCCATTCGGGAGGCCATATAAGGCGGCGCGTAACAAACTGCGTTGCATTGGTCCCCCGGTTGCCGAGATCCTCGAACTAGCGCTCCTGGATGGGGTGGTGCGGTCCCTGTTTCCGCGCAGGGATCCGCACTTCACCCCACCAATGATGAGCCCGCCAAGGGGAGCGGCTCTACCGGAGGAGGAAGTTCCTCCTCCTCCGGTTTCAGAGGAGGAATTTGGCGCGGCGACTCTTTGTCTCCACGCCAAATAGACGGCTCCCGGCCCGGACGGCGTTCCCGCTCGGGTGGTGGCCATCGCGGCCACCGAAATGGAGGGAAGGTTTCGGGACCTCCTCAACGCGTCCTTCGCGTCAGGGAGATTTCCTAAACCTTGGGGGGGGATGCCAATTATGCCTCCTTCGGAAGGTGGGACGGCCGGCGGAGTCCCCCTCGGCATACCGGCCCATCGTCTTGCTTGACGAGGCCAGTAAGATGTTCGAGGGAATCATCGCCGGCCGTCTCAAGCGGCATCTGCGGAGCGTGGAATCGGACCTGTCGGACGCCCAGTTCGGTTTTCGAACTGGCCGTTCGACAGTGGACGCCCTGACCCGTCTAAAGGGCCAGGTGACAGAGGCGGCGGGGGTAGGGGATGGAGTGTTGGCTGTGTCATTCGACATTGCCAACGCCTTCAATTCCATCCCCCACTCCACCAAGGCATTCGATCAAGTTAAGTAAGCACCAGCATCTCGTGGGTCTATTAACAGATATTGGACTCGATGGCAAGGACGTCAGGATTATCCGTAATCTGTACGAGAACCAAGTAACCACAATCAGAGTTGAAGGTGAGGAGACGGAGGAAATCAAGATCTGTCTGTTGCTCTTTAATATTTATTCCGAGGCAGTGATGTCGGAGGCTCTTGAGGGTCTGGAAGCCGGAGTGAAGATCAACGGCAAGGTCGTTAATAACCTGCGTTATGCGGACGACACTGTTCTCATTGCATCCTCTGAGCAAGACTTGCAAGCCATTGTGGATAAAGTCAATGAGTGCAGCGAGAAGGCCGGTCTGTCGATGAACATCAGCAAGCAAAATTTATGGTGGTCTCTAGAAACCCAGACTTACGCCCAAGCATATCAGTGGCAGGCAAACAACTTGAGCGTGTACGATAGTACAAGTATCTCGGTGCTTGGGTAAATGAAGCATGGGAGTCCGACCAAGAAATTAAGACCCGGATAGAACTTGCCCGAGCATCGTTCAACAAAATGAAGAAAGTTCTGTGCTGTCGTAAACTCCACATAAAGCTCCGAGTCAGGTTACTGATATGCTACGTATGGCATGTCGTCATGTACGGCTATGAAGCATGGACTCTGAAAGAGGACACTACGCGACGCTTACGGGCTTTTGAAATGTGGTGTTACCGTCGTATGCTACGTATAAGCTGGACCCAAAAGGTCAGAAATGACACCGTCCTTCAGCGCGTTCAAATGCCTCGAAAGTTGTTGCCCACCATAAAGAAACGCAAAATAGATTATCTCGGTCACGTGCTCCGACACTCATTATGATGGGCAAGGTAGAAGGAAAAAGGCGCGCTGGACTAAAGAGAAAGTTGTGGCTGCGTAACATCAGGGAGTGGACGCGGCGGATCCTTAGTGGCCGGAAGGATCCGCCGTCTGGGCTTGAGGGTGACACTGCACAAAACGGAGGCCGTGTTCTTTCACGGCCCCCGGCAGCGCCCCCCACCTGACGCCCACATTTTTGTGGAGGTGGTGAGGGTTGGGGTTGAGGCCTAGATGAAATATCTGGGCCTCATCTTAGACAGCAGGTGGCGCTTCGGCCCGCACTTTAGCGGGCTGTCGACGCGCCTGCTGGAGGCTGCGGACGCCCTCTCGTGGCTGATGCCAAATTTAGGAGGGCCAAGCATGCGGTGCCGGCGTCTATACGTCGGCATACTGCGGAGTATGGCCCTTTATGGGTCCCCGATTTTGGCGGACTCTCTCCATAGGAGGGAGAACCTCACCGCCCTTCGGACGCCCCAAAGGGCCATCGCCCAGCGGGCATCGCGGGCCTACCGCACGGTGGGCTTCGCAGCGGCGTGCGCTCTGGCGGGCACCCCGCCTTGGGAGCTCGAGGCGTGGGTACTCGCCAGAGTGTACGAGGGGACGGCGGGGCGCAGGGCGCTGGGCGAGCGTCCGGCCTCAGAGGTGCGGGAGGCCGTCCGGCGGGAGGCGAGGGTCTCTCTTGTCCAGCATTGGACGCAGGACCTCGCCTCCGCCGTATTCGGCCGCCGTACCCACGACGCCATCGGGCCGGTCCTGGAGGACTGGCTCGACAGGCGTCACGGGTTCCTCTCCTTCCGTCTGGTGCAGGTACTCTCCGGTCACGGCTGCTTCAGCAGGTACCTGCACCGGATAGGACGAGAGGAGACACCGTCGTGCCATGGTTGTGGCGCGGCGGAGGACGGGCCGTGCTGCGCCGCGATCTTGTCACGGCGGTTGGAGGGGACCTCTCGCTGCTCGCCATCGTCAGAGCGATGGTTGGAAGCAAGGAGGCCTGGGCGGCGATGGCCTCCTTCTGCGAGGTCGTGATGTCGCAAAAGGAGGCCGCGGAGCGCGAGCGGGAGGAGGATCCCCTCGCTCCGGCGCTCCGCAGGCGGCGTGGGGGCAGGAGAAGGCGGGATTTGGGCGGGACTGAGGTGAGCGGCGGGCGTGAGGCACGGGAAAGGTGCCGACTGCCGCCTTACATCACTCACCACGTGGGGGCTAAGCCACCAAATGAGGGCCCGCCGTACTAGGCGGATTTCGCCGGCGGGGGAGAGGTAGCTCAGGCTGCGCTAGTTTCCAACTCCCCCGCCACTATGGCGATGCCGGAGTGCCGCTGTGTTTTTTAGTAAAAAAAAAATGGTGATTGTTTTTTTTTTGGTTGGCGGGAATGTCAAGATGAGTGTGACGCTCATTTTTCATTGGACTTTTAAAATTATTTATAGTGTTATTTACTAAATAAAAGTGCGTGATTTATGTAGTAAAAAGTGCATTCAGTGAATAAGTTATATAGAACAGTGAAATATTGTAGCATAGTGGCCACATCATGACCTCACCCAAACTTCCTCCTTGTCGGCCTCACGCGGAAAACGAAAGGAGATAGTTTAGTCTAAGTTAAGCTAGTATAAGTTAGGATAAATTGGGATAAGTTAGGATATAAAACTCAAGAAAAAACATACTGAAGACTAGGCTGTATGGCGTACTATGCCTTTGCCTTTTCCGTTCAAATGAACGGAAAGAATGAAACCAAAAAAAAAATGTTGATTGTTGACATTGACATTTTGACAATTTGACACAGATATAATAATGGCTTCGTTGTTTTAATCGTAATAATTTCTTATTTTTTTTGTGCTGTACGATAAATAATAAATTAAGCGATACATATAAAGTTACGCCTTCTTACTACGTTCGTAGACAGATACTACTCGACTCCATCTGCTACGTTCCAAACGTGAATAAAACACAAGCCGGGCGTTTTATGTAGGAAACGTTTTTCTATCATATTTCTTTCAAAACAATACTGTTTCTCATAAAATATAAATACTTAGTTCATTTAATAACCCCTACAAGACGCTGGCAGAATAATCGACGTCGGTTGAGTTGTCAAAGAAGAGAAAAAAACCGTATCTGATACTTTCTGAGCTAAAATATGGATAGACTACCAATGTGTAGGATATGTTCAGCGGAGAATGTACGCCTGAGTATAGTGACCAGCAGAAACTTGCACAAGCTTTATGAGACGCTGACTAATATTCCAGTAAGTTGTTATTTTAAGAGTTTTTATGTTCTTATGGATCAATAATGTTGATTGTTTTGCACCAGTGTATCAACACAACAGTATTTTCTTGGGTAGTTAACTTAGCTCCTCTTAATGACTCCATTTGTTTAGGTAATAAACTAAAGTTAAGCAAAAGAATTCCATGACTTAAACACATTTAATTAAATAAGTATTTTCCATTGTAATCATTAAAATATTATGTGGCACCCAAGCAAAGTTTTTAAAATTTTAGTGGCAATAAATGGGTTAACAAATTATATGTAACCAAGTGACTTAGTTAACGGACATAATATGTAATACAAGTCTCCCCTTGTATTACATATTATGTCCGTTAACTAAGTCACTTGGTTTTTCTTTAACTTTAGTTTGTTACTAAGTTTATTTAATATAGAAACTGCTATTTTCTAAGAATAGTCCTCATACACAGTGTGCCAACAATGAGAATGTTGAGCAAACTACTGGTTACATTAAATGGAGACACAGTCATGTCTACCATATAGGTATATTACACATAAAAATATGAAGTTATCTCTTTAAAGGCCTAAAGGGGTTATTAATTGTATTTACAATATTGCATACATATAAAATGCTCCACTGTTGGAATATTGAAATATTGTTGGAAATATTGAGATCAGACTCATGATAGCACAAGTTTTTACCTTAATGATATTTGGTAGTTGTTAAGTAAGAATAATCCTTATTTTTTTGTATAAATGATAAATAAATAATAAAATAAAAATAGTAGATACATGACAAATGTTGTTGCAGTTTCTTACTGAAGATAGTAGACCGCTGCTTGTTTGTGTCTTCTGCTTTGCTAAATTAAAGCAATGCTACCGATTACTGCGGCAATGTCTGAAGGCCGAAGAGCTTTTCGCTCATAATATGAGTGACAAATATGTGGTAAGATACTCTTTAACAGCCATTCATTGTTATAATTTATAATTTCAGTATAATGTGAAAGTGATTCCTCTCAAGCTCATCCACTCTCACCTATAGTGTTTGGGTTTTAAACCATTACATGTTGCATAGCAATATAAAAGCTTTTGTCAAATATAAGCATAAGATTGTTATACATAAAATATAAGGCATACAATTATTATGTACTTTGTACATACACACATCAAAAGTGTCTAGGGATCAAGCATTTTTATGCGGATTTCTTGAGATTGAGATGTGGCTTTGTAATAAATTTATGATTTTATAAATTTATATGGATCCTTTTTGGTGCATTTCATAATTTGAATCAGGAACTGTGAATCAAATTCGAGTAAAAGATGAAAATCAGCTGTCAATATTTTCCCTATAAAAACATACAACGCATTGAAGACATTATTAGTGCTACTGTTTCCCTACTACTGATTAAAACCAACGTTATTATGGAGCGGCGACGTCATTTAAGCAGGGAAGAAATGCTCAGAGCCGTGGGAATGATAGAAGCTGGTTCCCGGCAACGTACTGTGGCTTTAGCTCTGAATACAAGTCAGAGTGTTATCAATCGACTTTGGACACGTTACCGAAGCACTGGTACCGTGGCTGAGCGCCATGGAGGACGGTATCGCTGCACCACACGGAGACAAGACCGATACATTCAAATCTTAACTCGAAGAGCTCCAACAATAACCGCCATGATGTTAGCCGTGAGGCTTCATCACTCTTCAGGGAACTTAATTAGCGACCAAACAGTCAGAAACCGCTTGCATGAAGTGAACCTTCATTCCCGAAGACCGCTACGGGTACCACCTATAGCAATGCACAATCGTAGGATTCGATATCAATGGGCTCTTGAACACAGAAATTGGGCAGAAGAACAATGGCGTTTCGTGTGCTTTTCTGATGAGTCTCGTTTTGGTATGAGACCGGATACAAGACGTATACGACACTGGAGAACCCCTGGACGCCAACAGCGATTAAAATCCTGCCAGGAAGTCCATCCTTATAGTGGTGGAACCATCATGGTATGGGCGGGTATTTGGATCGGCGGAAGAACTGAGTTGATTTGGATCAGAGGCAACCTCAACGCTCAAATTTATGCTGAAACGATTGTATCAGACGTCATCGTTCCTCTACAAGTGCAAATCGGTCCCTTATTTCAGTTAATGCATGATAATGCACGACCGCACACCGCAAGAGTTGTAAGACAGACTCTCGCCGCAGCTAACATCAATGTCCTGCCCTGGCCTGCTCAGTCGCCAGACTTGAACCCGATTGAGCATGCATGGGATATGCTACAGAGAAGAGCTCTGCCGAATATGGAGGGTATCCAGTCGCAAGAAGACCTTTTTTTGTTGTTGCAACGAACATGGGCGGCCATTCCACAGCGTGATTTGGATGAACTCATTTTGAGTATGCCAAACCGATGTTCTTGTGTTGTTAGTGTTCGCGGTAGAAACACGGATTATTAATTGTTTAAGTTACCCAATAAAATTTTAGAGAAAACTGTTATTTCAGTCTTTTTTCGAACTTTTGTGTTAGTGGTTCAAATGTCAAATATCCCTTTATTAGGAAAATGGCAAATTTCTTTATTAATGCAAAGGTGACTTGGTATATCGTTACTGTGACAAACGAAAACACTTTATTTGATGAATCCTTAAAGAAAATTTTAATTAATATCAATCAGGAGAAAAGTTATTGCAAAAATATATGTTGATCCCTAGACACTTTTGATGTGTGTACTTTACTAAGTACTTTGTACATAATAAGTTACATAATTATGTACTTTGCTGGTATGTATAGTGGCATGGCTGGGTGGCGTAAGGTAAATAATTTTGTTTTCTGTGTTTTGTTATGTTAGTCAGTTTACATGCATAGTATTGTATAAAGTTGTTTGTTTATTTGTTTTTCAACTGAACAGACAGCTCTCCCGCTGGGAAGTTCGTTCCCCTTTTCTTCCCAGCGAAAGCACTAGGAAGTGGCGAAGGGCGGGAGTTTAGGGTGATTGTCTTATGTAATTTTCACATTCTAAGATTTTCAACATTTCATTTTTAATTTTCTCAATATTATAATAATTGTAGTGGTATCTACAACACCACATGCGAAATACGCGTCATACTGACGTCACGCAAACCCTTCATTGCATGAACAGAGTTTACCATGTAACAAGCACACAGACAACTTCCCGACATCAAGTGTTGACACCAGACACTACACCCGTCTGGTTGGAGAATTCTCCCTTTTCTATTCAGGATGAGGGAGCTCTACACCCTGTTGCTCATAATGTTACTATACTGGTGACCCTGACCTGATTTGAACACAACCTTCTGACACAGCTTCTGATCTTTCTTTTTCTTTTTACAGCTCAATCCTTTAATAAACCAAGCCCAATTAGAGTTTTGTAGTGGGCTTAGTACTTCGCCAATATTCCACATAAGTATAGATGATGAATATGAAACAGAAAATACTGCTATCAAAGAAGAATTACCAGCTGTTAGTGACGGACTAGATGATGGTATTGAGCCAACGGAGGAATATCAAAGTGATGGTATTGGTAGTTTTTGGTTTTAATATAAATGTATGTGTAATTTTTTTAAAACTTTGCAACTGGTTTACGGTACTCAAAATACCGTTTCCGATTAGTCAATGAAGTTGTTGCACACTGAATTAAAACACGCGGCCTGCGGCACTCACAGGGCGTGCGTTATACAACATTATTTATTGTTTATGCGAAACCGTGTCCAGTATTTTTTAGTAAAGAATCTATGTACGAAATTTCAAAAAGATATCATGAAAAACCACAAAGTTATGAGATTGTTATCCTACTTCGCTCTCCCAACAGAAATATGATCCACGCGACTGATTGGTCGACCTCTGGCATGCGCAATACTATGTATATCTATCGTAGTCTGCGTGGCGCGCTCGGTAACCACACTGCAACAATTTCTAAATGTATTTGGGAAAAAATATAAAATTGTGTAAAAATTATTGGAATTGATTCAGTTGCTTATTTTAAACAAACTGTATTCAGGTTTCCCATAAACTAAAAATAACGTTGTATAAAGTACTTAATGATTTGGAAAAAATAATGATATTCATTGAATGTTAACTACGCGAGCCAGAATCTCCGATAAATTATGTGCATTTTGATACCTGGTTTGTCTAGTTTGGTTGCGATTAATGTTTTAATTCTGGAATTAGCTTAACACTATGTGATGACCGTTTTTATAATGTAAAAGAATAAATACACATGGCGCTGCATTTAAAACGTTAGTTCCGTTTAGAACAAAAGCGATTGACTGCTGCGGTGCGTGTCATAGGTCCGATTGCCGTACGGAACAAATATTAATTTGTATGGCCTAAAGGTTCCAGGTCTAACTGTTTGTGTATGCGAGTCTTGAATTATTGTAAACACACCCATTTTACGGGAGTATTTATTCCTGGTAGATGGTCTCCGCAGACGAGATTATTTAAATATATTAATATATGGAACTTTGTCAATAAATCTATGAAAATATCATGTACGGACGACATCAAGTCAAGCTACCTGATACTGTCAAATTACCCCAATTAATCTAGAGCCTTAATGCTTTAGCAATATAGTAAAAAAAAAAAAAAAAAATTAGAAGAGCTGAAAAACACATTTATTGGGCTAGAAATAGGGACCAATTAGTTGACCCTGGTTTCAGACTTTCTAAACTAAACTACCGTGTGGTACCGGGCTTAGACTAGCACCAACACATATCCTCCCGTGGGTGTCGTAAGAGTCGACTAAGGAAGCTCTCACCAGGTAAGCGGGCAGCAGCGCTTCTTCTGTGGAATATCAAATCCTGCGGTCCTCAACCCACCTGCCGAGCGTGGGGATTATGGCAAGACCAAGAGATGTCTTCAAGGTTCTGGACTGGAATGGACTGGGCATCAACATCAATGGCGAGTACATGACACACCTTCAATTTGCTGATGATATCGTAGTCATGGCTGAGACCGCGGAGGACCTGAGTACAATGCTCGAAGACCTCAGTAGAGCCTCCGAGCGAGTCGTTCTTAAGATGAACATGGACAAGACGAAAGTCATGTCAAATGCCCATGTTGTACCGACTCCTATAAAGATTGGAGACTCTGTTCTCGAAGTTGTTGACAGTTACGTGTACCTGGGACAAACTATCCAGTTAGGAAGGTCCAACTTCGAGAAAGAGGTCAATCATCGAATGCAACTCGACTGGGCGGCTTTCGGGAAGCTATATAAAATCATCTCGTCCGAAATACTGCAGTGTCTCAAGACAAAAGTCTTCGACCAGTGTGTGTTGCCAGTGATGACTTATGGAATTGAGACGTGGTCGCTAACAAGGGGCCTTATAAGAAGGCTCAAAGTCACTCAAAGGGCAATGGAGAGGGCTATGCTTGGGGTTTCACTGCGCGATCGAATCAGGAATGAGAAGATCCGCAGAAGAACGAGAGTAACCGACAGCCCGATGAATTGCAACACTAAAGTTGCAGTGGGCTGGACACACTGCCCGTAGGACCGATGCCTGATGAGGCCGACGGGTTCTCGAGTGGCGACCACGCACCGGAAGACGTAGCGTGGGTAGGCCCCCGAGAAGGTGGACCGACGACCGGGTGAAGGTCGCGGGAAACCGCTCGATGCGGGAGGCGCAGGACCGGTCTATGTCCAGCAGTGGACGTCTTTCGGCTGAAATGATGATGATGATGAAAGTAATATCATCCTTCATGGAGTAGGTACTATTTAAAATGTTGCAAATTCCTGCCCACATACTCGCAACTTAACACTCCACACAGCTTTTGCTTGTTTTAAGTTTTATTGTTCTATATCTCTGATGAGCGCTGATGTCTGAGACACAGATATTCTTTAACTAGTTCAGACCTGACCAGACAAGATGCCTTCAGTAAAATTTAAGAAAATTTGAATGTGTCCTATACATATGTCTGTTCAAATGTAACATATGTTCTTTGTCTCTAGCGGTTGAGAGTACAGTGTCTCGGTGATGGCGGAGTGTATGTTGCGTCATTAATTTCCCTTCAAAATGGTTGAGCTAACCGGTGCTGATCCATGCGTCATGTTCGTGAACAGGTGCCCTCAGTGGGGACCGATCATCTCCTAGATGCCAAGACTTATTTTGTTTTCTGAATTTCTTTTATGTTTCCTTTAACGGCCACTTAACCTGCGCGTCTTCCTGCAACGTTCTCACGTGGATATATTCGGCGTGAATGATGTGATCAAGTATTTTGTGACAATTTTATGATTTTAAGAGTGTCTGTGGATTTTTTGGCCGTTCTTCTTTATTGAATCCCGCACTTTGCAAAGGACAACTAGCTTCATTTTACTGACTGGCCGAACTTTTGACACTTCAAAAGTATTTGTAATTAGTTTATTAGAAATAAAAGTATTGATTTTGATTAAGAAATTTAAAAGAAATGTTAAACAAAAGTAATTTATTCACACAAACGAAATTCAAAATAATTAATAGTAATAAAGAGGCATACAATACAGAATTTAATCTATGGAATTTATATTGATTCCAAATGTTTTATAGCTATGTGCTGTGTGTGCTTGTGTGTGTGGCAATGATTAGTTTAGTTCAGCATAGTGTTAACCGCATTATTTAAATAACAATTATCAAACTTGTATTTATTAACCATTTATGTACACACATGGAAACAGACAAGAAAAAACAGAACAGAAAAGGTACAGAGGTAATGCTTATAATTATCATAAGAAATCTCTATCATACCTGGAATAGGACAATACACACAGATGTGGACAGCGTGTAGAAAAGTAAAGGACATGTAGCAGTACCTACAAACGCCACAAAAATAAAACAACGCGTCATACTGACGTCACACGAATTCCTCATCTCGCAATCAGAGTTTACCGTGCAATTAGCATACATACTTGCCAATTTCAACCATTGGGAAGTGGCCCACCAGACATAACACCCGTCTGGTCGGAGGATCCTCCCTTTTCTACGGAGGTTGAGTGAACTTTACTCCCCCTTTCTCATGCCTCCACAGACACAAAAAATAATACAAAACAAAGTGTTTCTCAATAACAATAAATATAAGAATAATAAGTGGAAACATAGTTTTATATATAAAGGCGGAAGTTTGTGAGTGTATGTGTTTGTTACTTTTTCACACCAATATTACTGAACGGAATTAGATCATGTAATTTGGCACACATAGATTATCACCTAGATTAATACATAGGATTACTTTTAATTCTGATGTTCCCACAGGCTCGAAACTTACGCAGGTTAAACCAGGCGCAACTGGTTGATAATAATACTCTTGACAGTAGTTGTTTACTTACAGAGCTAGAACCCGAAAATTTAGGCAATAGCTGTCTAGATGTAGCAGATATACCGCCACACTGTTATGAGTCAGACTTAGAAGATAATATACCTTTAATTAAATGTAAAACTGAAGTGGAAGACGAAAAAGTATCAAAGAAAAAAAGAAAAGCCAGGGAGGCAACAAGTAAGTATTAGTTGGTTATCCTTACTAATATTATTAATGGGAAAGTGAGTTAGTTTGTTTGTTTGTTCCGCTTTCACGCCGTAACTACTAAACCGATTGCTTTGAAATTTTGCAGACGTTAAGTTAGAAGTCCGGATTAAATAATAGGGTACTTTTATGCCGAAAAAAATCTATTTCCAAGGGAAATCTAAAAAGCGCGATATGACCGAACTCCACGCGGGCGAAGCCGCGGGCGGAAAGCTAGTATAATATAGCTAAACAGTCAGGCCAATGATTCATCTGATAGGGTGTGACTAAGATTACCTCAGGGACCTGAAGGGTGTAATTGGCTAAATAAGACTTCTCCTTTTTCCTTGCCTACCTGACTGTCTTCATGTGTAATCATGTTGACCCTGCGAACGTTACCAGATCGTCATGCAGATTAAAGTTATAGTTATTATTATAAGTTATTCAATATAGATATCTACAAATAATATATAATGAAGTATAATTTGTTCACTAGATTTTATATTGATTAGACAATGTTTTGAATTATTTCAAAACTTTGCCAGTGTTAAGTTTTAATCGTTATAATGATAACCATATTGTGTCGTGAAATAAAACAAATACTACACTTCATTGTTTTGTTTACTTACAGAGCAAGAACCCGAAAATTTAGACAGTAGTTGTTTAGATGTAGCAGATATACAACCACACTGTTCTGAGTCAGATTTAGAAGATGATGTCCCTTTAATTATCTGTAAATTTGAAGTGGAAGACGAAGAAGTAACAAAGAAAAATAGAAGAGCCACGGAGACAATAAGTAAGTACTAGTTAGTTATATAGCTAAGCAGACAAGCCAATGGTTCACCTGATAGGATGTGGCTAGTGTTCTAGTGTTACCTAATAGGCCTAAAGAATGTAGGTGGTTAAATGGGTAATTTTGAGTTCTATCCATAGGGCTGTTTTTGTAAGTGCTTTTATAAGCTTACATTATGTCGCCTTTACTGGGAAAAAGCCTTTGCTTCTTCCATCCAAACCTCTCGATCTCTGGTCATGTGAGCTCTGTGCTTGTCACTAGATTGGTGGATAGATTAAACTAACGTTGTGGTACGGGAATTATGTTACCAGATCGTTGCACAGATTAGACTTATACCATTGTTGTTAAATTCAATTCAATATGTTTATTTCAGATAACAATAATTATTTTACACACAACATATACATGTAATTAAGAGCGTCTATATTTAAAATAGCCACGTAGAACATCGGTTCAGACAGCAGAATATTGTCCAGCGCTCCATAAATAGGTCCGCTCCGTAAATAGTCTTTCCAAGCTCTCAGCATTGAGATGTAGATAGCTTTTGCACACCAAGTGCGTCGGAGACGCAAATTCAAAACACAATTTTTCAAATCCATTCAAATCTCCCATTGTGTACTTACTAGATTTACTTACAGATGCCACCGTTGTGAGGGAACCAGAACAGGACACACGAAGAACAAAAGAAAAACATGCAATTACAGCCGAGCCAACTACAAAAGATAAATCAGACCCGATTATATGGACTTCTCAGAAATGGACGTCCAAGCCTGGCAAATATTTCAAAGAGCCTTACATGTGTATACGGAGTAGTTCTAATAATGTAAAAAAAGTGTGCAAGTGTCATATTTGTCAGCGTGTGTATACACAAAGGCAAAGACTAACTATTCATATGCGTACACACACTGGTGAAAAACCTTATCAGTGTGATATTTGTCAACGCAACTTTAGTAAAAAGGGTCATTTAATAACCCATATGCGTACACACACTGGTGAGAAACCGTATAAGTGTGAAATATGCCAACGTAATTTTTCTCAAAAGGTCAATTTAACAATGCATATGCGTACACACAATGGTGAGAAACCGTTTAAGTGTGAAATATGCCAACGTAATTTTTCTCAAAAGGTCAATTTAACAAAGCATATGCGTACACACACTGGTGAAAAACCTTATAAGTGTGAATTATGTCAACATAATTTCAGTGAAAAGGGAAGTTTGACAAAGCATATGCGTATACACACTGGTGAAAAACCTTATCAGTGTGATATTTGTCAACGTAATTTTAGTAATAAGGATCATTTAATAACCCATATGCGTACACACACTGGTGAGAAACCGTATAAGTGTGAAATATGTCAACATAATTTCAGTGCAAAGGGTTATTTAAATACCCATATGCGTATACACACTGGTGAGAAACCGTATAAGTGTGAAATATGTCAACATAATTTCAGTGCAAAGGGTCTTTTAATAACTCATATGCGTACACACACTGGTGAGAAACCGTATAAGTGTGAAATATGTCAACATAATTTCAGTGCAAAGCGGAGTTTAACAATGCATATGCGTACACACACTGGTGAGAAACCGTTTAAGTGTGAAATATGTCAACGTAATTTTTCTCAAAAGGTCAGTTTAATAATGCATATGCGTACACACACTGGTGAAAAACCTTATAAGTGTGGAATATGTCAACGTAATTTTAATCTAAAGACGGATTTAACAAAGCATACGCGTACACACACTGGTGAAAAACCTTATAAGTGTGAAATATGTCAACGTAATTTCAGTATAAAGGGGAGTTTAACAAAGCATATGCGTATACACACTGGTGAGAAACCGTTTAAGTGTGAAATATGTCAACGTAATTTTTCTCAAAAGGTCAGTTTAATAATGCATATGCGTACACACACTGGTGAAAAACCTTATAAGTGTGAAATATGTCAACGTAATTTTAATCTAAAGACGGATTTAACAAAGCATACGCGTACACACACTGGTGAAAAACCTTATAAGTGTGAAATATGTCAACGTAATTTCAGTATAAAGGGGAGTTTAACAATGCATATGCGTATACACACTGGTGAAAAACCTTATCAGTGTGATATTTGTCAACGCAATTTTAGTAAAAAGGGTCATTTAATAACCCATATGCGTACACACACTGGTGAGAAACCTTATAAGTGTGAAATATGTCAACGTAATTTTTCACAAAAGGTCCATTTAACAAAGCATATGCGTACACACACTGGTGAAAAACCTTATAAGTGTGAAATATGTCAACATAATTTCAGTGTAAAGGGAAGTTTGACAAAGCATATGCTTATACACACTGGTGAAAAACCTTGCAGTGATGCAATCGTTAATGGTAAAGCGAAACTGTTACTAATTGTTACTAATATGTAGGTTAATTTCTGAAGTCACAATCCGCTTCATAAATGATAGTAGACAGAATTCATTTGACCTGTTACCATCGTGTAGCCTTATTTTTGAAGTCACAACCCGCTTCATAAATTATTGGTAAACAAGGTGCGTTTGAATTGTTACTAATGTGTAGGCTTATTTTTGAAGTCACAATCCGCTTCATAATAAACACCATCAATACATTAAGCAGTTTCAGTTTTTGGTATGCATACGTCTTGTCGTCGTTGCTGGAAGAAACTCCAAACAACACGTGCAAGCACGGACTACGGCTAATATTTTGGAGTTGTGATGTATGTATTTCTGATTATCATCTAAGGTACTAAAACCATTACAAAATGGGGAAAAATGCATCTAATGAAATTAATTATTTGAAAGATAAAGTGAGATTCTAGGGAACACATAAGTGTTTAATTAATTTGAAATGGTCTAGATAACAAAAACGGAGACAAGAACTGTTTGATGAACCAAATGGATAAGACAGAGAAATCCAAAAAATATGCAGTATGTTGATTGAAACAATAGAGTTTTCACATTAAGCATGAATAGGTATTACTAAGTATTTAGAGGTGCTTCATTGATCTAACATTTATGATTTACAACCAAGAATTTCTATGGTATCTTTTCCTTCTGATAAAAATATGGTTCAATTAAGACAAAGAATTTAAGTAATGTTATGTACAATATGGAAGAACATCAATGGGCATACATGTGGTCCAAACTATGTCTATGCTACATAACTATGATTTTAAAATTTAGTGCAAAACCCAAGACAATAAGTAAACGGAGCATTAATTAAGTACACTAACATCTTAACAGCATGATTTAAGATAATTGTTTTAAAAAACTTTTGTTTAGTTTCTTCTTTGCAAATGTGCTGTTCCTGGTGCAAATAGCATAACTAGAAAGTACTATAACAATAACTTCTAATGTACTAATCCTAATTTTTTCAAAATAAATAAACAAGTAACTATGATATATGTTTAGTATTCAGTAACCCCATTCATTTAACCACAATGTGACCCAATTTTTTTTTCAGCCTCACTAATTATGAACAATACCATTATCAGAGTGTTAACAGCCCTTATCGCTACCTCATACGACAATTCATCGCGCAAGAGTGAGTGGTAAAATACCCTTTCCAAATCCATATCAAGTTTCCAATGAATAACACACGAAACAACAAATCTACAATTTTGTAGCCAAACAATAACAAATAACCTTCAAATGACACATCTGTCAGCAACGTTTTCGTTCTGAAACCTATCTCGACCAATCTGTATAAAATCTTAGGTTAATTCCGGATACTGTTTAAACAAGCCTCCTGGTTTTATTAAAATTTATAAACGTCAAATGTCACTGTCATGTCATATGTCTCTCATCAAAATAGGTTATGTTTTGATCAATGACCCCTGATGCCGAAATCAATGCTGTTTTCCTATTGCTTTGTTGAAAAAACGTATTCAGAACACTACTTTGATGTATGAAATTTTGTTAGATGTATCCACGTGACTAAACGAGTGAGTGTATCGTGAAACAGGTATTGTTTCAAAACTAATGAATGCACACTCCCTGTGCCCCACGTTGGGCGCCAACTGTAACGCTTTAAAAAGAAACTCTGGGGTGTCTTACTCCACCCTTACCCGGCAGTTACAGTAAATTTAATTATGAAAATAAATACTTGGTAGCTAGGAGCATTAAATAAAACAATAAACGGGTACAATTACAAATTTATTTTATAATTACCCTGTGTCATAAATATATGACAAAACAAACTCCTAACTTACCTAGACGATTTCCTGACTTACTCCGTCTCGGGTCGGAGTGGGACAGGGAATCCGCATGAGACAATTCAGCAAGCTCAGGGTCGCTTGATGAGGATTCGTGAGGTGAACCGTTGTGATCACGGCTCAGTCGTTACAAAAGTATCTCAGGTTATGCACACAATATCAAGCCAATAGCCTACTTACATGCAACCTGTCGGAAACCCACTCTCACTCACTAGATACATCAAAACAAAGAAACAAGGACAGGGAGTCTACGTTTCGGATTAGCTCTCCTGACTAACGCTTCTGGATTACGGTACAAAGACCCTTGGCTTCACTAACTGACGGGTGTCAGATTAATGCACGGTTGAACGCGGCCTGCGGGATTAGGTATTTCGGGAACACCCGGAGCAAAGTAATCATGACAGCTTATACCTGTCTAGTCGTCGTCGAAAGAGAATTGGATGTGCCGTACCATCAGGGTTCAGCCATTTCCACTCCAAACAAGCCTGATCCAATCGGAATCAAGGCCACTTGAGATAAGTCATGACGCGACGCCTCCACACGGGTTCCCACCCTAGGCCCGCCAAAAGAGCCAAATAGAGAGATGAGCCAAACTGCTAGACGCACAACCCCATGGGGTTTATTGCGCAAACACGCCAACCTTGCGTACCAGCAACCAGCCACACCGAGCAAACTTCGGTCGTTTTTCTCGAAGCTTCTCTAGCCCTGCGATCCACCGCTCCCAATTGTCTTTTCCTGAACCATAGACTAGTGCGTTCCGCGACTTGTATTTTAATTTCAGACTCATGAGTTGGTTCTTATTTTTTTTTTATCTCTTTATCCTAAGTCCTTTTTTATATCATTTAACCCGGTCGTTCTTTATTTGAATTTATTTATTATATTAACGACCGTCCTTTCGCGCAACGCCATCTCTCGGCTCGATGCAAAATATGTGACCCGAGTTTAGCCCGAGTCCAAGAGATGTCGCCTGCTGCTATAATTTGCTACGTGACAATGCCCCCTTTCCCACGGAAAGGTTTTCTGCGTAAGCGGAAAACCGTACACCGCCCTCGGTGTTAAAACTACACAAAGAGGTAACTTGTCTTGAACGTAGCTAATGGAAATTTTCACCTACCTATTTTTTACTAAACTAACTATTGATGTTTACCCTGCTTAAAGTGATATCCTATACTTAAAAAACTGGACTTTGCCAGGAAATATCTTCTACCAACCGACTTTCATCCTGCAGTCCGGGCATAAACCCCCCCGTAATCTTTTATACATCTCCATCCATTCCTCTATCATACCTCTCTCACAATCCGTAGCAACCTGCATTCTTTCGCAGGAAGCCACTCCTTGCAGTTCCCCCGAATTCCTCCTGTTCGCCAGTGGAACTCTAATGATTTTTTGTTTTTTATTTAATAACGGTACTACTGGTGAACATGTTCAGCTAGCTGAGACATAATTACATGGGCAATTATACCCCTATCGCTCACCAGTCTTTCCAGAAGCAAAACTTCTGTAAAAACATATTGTGTAGGCCTATTTTAGAAGTCACAATCCGCTTCATTATATGATAGTAGACAAAATTCATTTGACCTGTTACCATCGTGTAGGCTTATTTTTGAAGTCACAACCCGCTTCATAAATTAATGGTAAACTAGGTGCATCGGAATTGTTACTAATGTGTAGGTTAATTTTTGAAGTCACAATCCGCTTCATAAATGATAGTAGACAGAATTCATTTGACCTGTTACCATCGTGTAGGCTTATTTTTGAAGTCACAACCCGCTTCATAAATTATTGGTAAACAAGGTGCGTTTGAATTGTTACTAATGTGTAGGCTTATTTTTGAAGTCACAATCCGCTTCATAATAAACACCATCAATACATTAAGCAGTTTCAGTATTTGGTATGCATACGCCTTGTCGTCGTTGCTGGAAGAAACTCCAAACAACACGTGCAAGCACGGACTACGGCTAATATACGTACAATCGCACAAACAGCTGCTTGCCCACCTTAAAGTTCATATTCGCATGGCACGGCTCTCGGCTCGGTGTGTCGACGCGTGATTTTTGTCCAATAGGAAGCGACAAAGCGTTTTTAGTTGTGTGCGTAGTTAGTATAATTGAGCAAGACATTAGTGTGACACTAAGCGCGTGGCCGATAATGTGTTTGTAAGATTTTTTATGAATACAACCGACCGACGTGAGTTCTTTAGAATATTGAATGTTGACAAAAAGTTATGAGTTTCTTATGCCTTCTGTTTGTTTTAGAAAATGCTTTATTGTTTTATTACACAAAAGGATTATATATTAAAAATAATGACTATATTTACAGGTAGTAAAAAATTTAATTATCTTTGAATAATTAATCTAAAATATATTATAAGGTATGAAAATATTTAAAGCATAGCAGTATCGTAATAATATTGTTTGAAGCGCAACTGTCGGTTTACATTTTAGTGCGATGAAGCTCTTGGATATAATATAACTGTCTGAGAATGTCATTTATAATTAACTTGCTTTTATGTATATTTTATATACTTATAAAATAAAGTCGTGTTAGTTACACTATTTATAACTCAAGATTGGCTAAATGAATTTGACTGAAAATTAGGAGTAATTAGGGAGGTAGCTTAGAACCAGGACACAGATATAGGATACTTTTATTTCGTTTCTATACGGTAAGTAGTTCCCTCGGGACGCAGGTGAAACCGCGGACGGAAGCTAGTGTTCATTAAAAAGTATACTGCATATAATGTTTATGACTAATTAATGATTCATTGTAATTTTAAAAATGTTATGAAACCAAATAACGAAGTTTTAATAGATAGGTGTGTTGCTAGGAACTTTGTCATCACCGCTTTGTCCGGCTTTGCCCTTTCATTTATATCAGGAAACGGCGGAGGCGTTTTTAGGCATGCTTTCAATTCATTTTTTTACATAAAAAAAATATGAATCTTATTAGCCAATTTTAATAAGAAATTTTGACAGAATGATTGTAAGGATCGAAAGGATGAAGAGTTGCAGAAAAAACACATATTACAATTATTTCTTTATTGTCTATTTGATAAACTTTTGAAGATGTCATAAGGATACAGTGAAAATTTATTCAAAAAATAAATAAACTTCTCAGTACAGAATAAACTAAACGGAAAAAATACAACGGCTTATAAATATTGTAGTTTTAACTAGTTATGTGTATTACAATAACAAATGTAATTAACAACATACTTCCTTATTCATAAACGTTGCTTAAAGTTATCTAGTGGTTAGCGATTCTTTAACCATACATTTTTGATCTTTTAATGTCACTTAGCTTTAATCATTCTTTATGAATTTAAGGGGACTTTAAGGGCCACAGAGTTTAAGGGTTTTATTAATAAACGATGATTAAAGTTAAGTAACATGCAAACGTCTAAAATGTATGTTTAAATAATCGCTAATCACTAGTTAACTTTAAGCAGCGTTTATAAATAAGGGGGATAAAGTTTATATGATTACAGGGAGACTACAAAAGCATTGGTAATGGAAATTATCGTTCCGTATTAAGTTGTTTAGTAAACAAAGGATGAGTGTCAATAACTAAAAACTAATAAACTATCTTCATCATCATCATCATAATCATCATCATTAGTTTCTACTCGTCCACTGCTGAACATAGGCCTCTTACCCTTCGTAAATATTTTTATTTTTATATAAAGTTCGAAATAAGATATTTTGTTGTTTTACTGCAAAAAACTGCAATCTACACCAACCGCGAAGATGAATTTTCGATCTTAAGTCTTAATACTGTCTGGTCTGTGCAGATTGCCGATTTTGCAGTGATACCACGTTATAAGGAATTTCTTCAAAAATCAAAATTCTTTTTCACAAAAGAAAGTTACATTTTTGAAGAACTTCCTTAAAATATCCTATTTCGAACAATAAAAACAAAAAAAAAAAAAAATACAAAAATATTTACGAGTGGTAAGATATATTATGCAAAACGCACAGATTCGGTAGTCGACTACCGACTGCGTTTATTGTGCTGAATACTAGAGCGTTGAAAAAATGTAGGAATAGAGCAATAGGGGAAATTAATTAGGTTATTGACACCCATCTTTTCATTTTCTCTAGAGTACAGGCACTTATTTAAAATATATCACAAACGAAGATATTTTTGAGTGGATTAGTCCTTACATCTATATTAACAGTCATTGTTAGATAATTACATAAGTTACACATAAACAAAGATCAAGTATTAACAAAAACAAAATGATTTAAATTAAAAAAGGTCCACAACTGTCGCATTTAAAAATAATAATGGATAACCTAAATTAATGACAGAATAATACAAAGTGGAATGTTTACAGCCACACACTTAATTTTTAATAATACATTTTTGTTAGGTACTAAAGAACAAAGAATATTATACTTAACAAAGAATATTTAAAACATGTTTACTTTTTCATTACTTTGATTGAATATATTTTTTATCTAACTCTAAATTTCTGCCTTTCAATTTTGCACTTAAAATCCATAAGTTTAAAGTGCAAAATTAAAAGGCAGAAATTTTGTATTTAGCACGTTTGTCTTCAGACCGTATTTATATTTTCTTGTTGACTATTTGTTACTGAATCGAAGTCCAGAACACAGAATTACTCTAGCGCGTCGGGTTTTGGAAATATACCAATCGGAAAATGCTAAAAACGCGTTTTTTTTTAACTATTTTTGAAGCCATTTTTAAGGACACTATTTTTGTTTTTCAAAATTTCTGACTAAATAATCATTTAGTACTACTCTTTACAATTCAAAAGCTTTTAATTTAGATCGCTATGTGTTTCCATTATCATGACATATTTTGTCAGCTACGGTAGTTCGATTTTCCCTCTATGTGGCATTTTAGTAAGAAAGAAAACTCGTATTGATATAATATAAAATGGTTTTGGATTGGTAAGAGTTTAGTCGCCGCACCTCCCGCATCACATCGCCTTCGCATAGATCCAACCAGGACTTCGCACAAATTCGAGCCTCTCAATGAATCCCAAACTTCTTCGCAATGGGTGATGAGTATAGTTTGCATGGATACGTCATACTCCTCTGCAAAGCTCCTAGTGGGTGTGAATGGGTTCTCTTGATATGTTTCTATCATATTATTCAATTGAGCAGAATTTATCGCCCTGGTATGAGGTGCACGCTCGTGTTCTGTTAGTTCTCCTTCTTTTTCATATCTTCGCACCCAGCGCCGCACCGTGGATCTCTGTAAAAAAATAATAATAAGCATCAATTTATCACATAATACAGAAAGTCATCATCATCATCCCAGCGTTAATCCCAGTCGCATCCGAAGCCTTTTCAGCTTTGGAGTCTGGGGTCCGCTTTACCAGTCCAACTGCTGATATGGCTAAACTTCGACATTTTCCGTGAAGCGACTGCCGTCTGACCTCCACAACCCGAAGGCGACATCGAAGCATTGCAGCTAGACCAATTGTTGGACCTTTGAGGGCTCCAACAACCCGTAACGACTGCCACTAGATGTTCGTACGGCAACCGAGACCAACGGCTTAACACACACATATACAAAAAACACACAATACAGACACATAATACAGAAAGTAAATATAAGTAATTAGCGGTCGCCAGCGACTTCGTTCGCGTGGAGTTAGTTATGCTCCGCTCCTATTGGTCGCAGCGTGATGTTATATAGCCTAAAGCCTTTCTGGATGAATGGGTTATCTAACGCAAAAATACTTTTTCAAATCGGACCCGTAGTTCTAGAGATTAGCGCGCAAACAACGATTCGCTATTTTATTCTCAGGCCCACATGAAATATTTAACACAATGCAATAATGCATAGCAAAAATTCCAACATTGTATTAAATTTTGCCAAGCAAACTTGTGCTATATTTCAAGTGCATAAGGCCGATTACGCAAAGTTAAAAAAAAAATAAGCCGGCACGGCGTCAGTAACTCGAAATAAAGGGCCATTGTTTAGGGGCTAAATAGTTTGACGTCTTTGAACGCGCCGATTTTAACAAAAGAAATAGAAAAAAAGAAACTTTGTTGTCGGTTTCATATATCTAGCACAGAAGTTATAAAATTAATTGATAAGTTTTTTTTTATCTAATCTATACTAATATATGAAGCTGATGAGTTTGTTTATTTGTTTGAACGCGATAATCTCAGGAACTACTGGTCCGACTTGAAAAAATCTTTTTGCACTGGATAGCCCATTAATCCAGGGAAGCTTTAGGCTTCCTGGATTTAACATCACGCTGCGACCAATATAATATAATAGGAGCGGAGCATAACTAACTCCACGTGAACGAAGTCGCTGGCGGCCGCTAGTTTATTATGAAAAGCTTTCACAGTCTGCCAGTTCACACAGTCAGCTACTTGTTTATGTGTTTTTTCACAATAATAAAGAGTTTATGACACCATGTTTGCTGGTAAGATAAAACTTAATTATCAGCTACAAATAAATATTTTCTTTTAAATTAATTACGTTCAGGCGCTTTACTATGAAAGCGTAACACACAAACAAATTGTCATATTGAGTATTAATAACGACGTAGTAAAAATATATTAATTTGTAAATTGCAATTTATGGTAAATTTAACATTTATGCAAATTGGAATAAACAACAATTTTATACGTGCACTTTCTATCTAGAGATATCTAAAAAAACTTGCCTGCCGATTCAGTTCCACCGCAATTTGGTATATATTAAACCCCTGTCTATGCAAGATAATAATTTCATTCCTCTCGTCTTGATTTAGGTTTCGGGTTGACATAGTCACAATTCACATTAATATATACAGAATCCAGGGTTCAAGCTAGGGTCAACAAGAGGCTTTCAATCACAGTATTCACTCACAGGTTACAGTTGGGCAGGCAATCAGTCCGATTGATAAACAGGTCATAATAAATGCGATGAGAACGGGAAGTGTGAAGACTTAGCGGAATGCAAATTGCTACTGGCTTATAGTTGTTATTATTTTGTAGCGCGCCCTACACTCACACAAATAGACGTTGGCGCTCATTGGCCGCAAGAAGAAGGGGGCGGGATTTCTTACTAGCTGCGCTTTCGCACGAAATTTTTCTTAAATGGGCATGCTTAATTTTGGCCGACTGTACCTCTACTGTCTTTGTTGGAAAGAAAAAGCTAATGTGTGATAAAAAGATTTCGTTAATTTATCTTAATATCTTTTATGTGCCATGAGCCTAATGATTTCCCATCTAGTCCCACTTGTCGCGACTTAGCGCGAAATCACTCATAATAATACATACGAAGACATTCTCGCAAGATCACTGACACTTCTGCACAAGGTAAGCGAGAATATCATAACTATGGTACTTTGTAGTCTGTGGACTTTCACCTAACGATGCCAAACTAAGTAAGAAGCCCTTTTGCAATATCGCCGGCATTGAGTACAGTCTTATAAGAATAGTTTAAAGTCTAGTTAGGTAGTAGATGACACTTCACTTTTATTTAAACTGAAACGTCAGCAGCAGGTTACTGATGATGTAAATAGCGCGATCTCCAAAGTAGTCCATTGGTTTAATGTTAATAATTTACTCTTAAAGGAGAAAAAAACCAAATGCATTAAGTTTACTCTACCTCACGTTAGGCAGGTGGAAACTAAAGTGTTGATAAAGGGCGAAGAATTGAAATCTGAAGACAGCACAGTATTCTTGGGTATAACTCTGGATGCTAAGCTTCAATGGGGTTCACATATAGAAAAATTGTCAAAAAAGCTAAGTTCTGCTGCATACGCAGTTAGAACAATTCGTAATTTGACTGATGTTGAGACGGCCCGTTTAGTGTACTTTGGCTATTTCCACAGCGTAATGTCGTACGGCATTCTGTTGTGGGGAAATGCCGCCGATATTCAAACAATATTTGTTTTGCAGAAACGAGCTGTTCGTGCAATTTATAAATTAAGTCCGAGACACTCTCTCAGAGAAAAATTTAAAGAGATTAATGTACTGACCGTGCCGTCTCAATATATTTATGAAAATCTTTTGTATGCTAATAAAAATATAAAATTGTTTAAAAAATACAGTGATGTCCATGATATAAATACTAGGAACAGGCACAAATTTATTGTACCTACAACAAGGCTCAAGAAAATAGGTGGCTCTTTCAGATGCCAATGTATACATTTTTACAATGGACTTCCAGAGGTGGTTCAAGATCTGAGCCTGAATAAATTCAAATCCTTCATTAAACGTAAGTTGTGTCAGAAAGCATTTTATAGTGTGAAGGATTATATTGAGGACAAAAAGGCTTGGGCTTGAGCTGCGTCCGATTTCTATACAATGATTGTTCTTTGATTTTTCCTCTTGTAGTTTTAATATGTAATTGTTTATGTTATTTAGTCAAAGCCTGTATTACACACTATGTAGCCAAGCATATTGTACGTTACGGAATTGTATCGCTGACAGAGGTGTTCGGCACTTGTGCAGCTGCAGCTGCACAGGAGTTAAACTTTCCACAGATTCGGGAACACTGTTGGAGCTGCTGAACCTTGGACAAAACTATCTTAGCATTGTGTAGATTCAATTTCTTAGTATTGTATAATTGCATGGCAAACGTGTGAGCACAATGTACGAATGTGCTGTAAGGCATTTATTTGTTGGGTTAGTCTTTTTTATTGACTTAATTGTGCTCTGGCTGTTGAGAGTATGTCATGCTCACTCAAATGTCTCGCTGATGGTGGCGTGTGTTTTGGGTCATTGGGTTCCCTTCGATATGGTTGAGCTGAATGATGCTGATCCATACGTCATGTTCGTGAACGGACGCCGTCGGAGGGGACTGGTCATCTCTTAGCTGCCACGGCGTATTTTAATTTCTGAATTGATTTTTGTATGTTTTCCATAATGGACGCTCTCAGCGTACAATATATTTCTGCATCGTTCTCACGCGGTTGATTTCAACATGAATGATGTAATCAAATATTTGTAACAATAGCTTAAAAATTTAAAAGAGTGTCCATGGAGTTTCTTGCCCGTTCTTCTCCATAGGTACCTACTCTTTGGAATGGGCGACTAGCTTCATCTTATTGACTGACCGACCTTCTGACAATTCAAAAGTGCCTGTAACTGGTTTATTTGAAATAAATGATTTGATTTGATTTGATTTGATTAGTGTGAATTGAGTGAGTTCCGGAACAAGCGAGAAGCCTCCAGTTGATGAAAGCTAAGTGCCTAGGGTTTATCTAATTACTTGTTGTTAATCTAATCGTATATGTATTACGGTAGTTTGAACTAAAGGAAGTTACTGAAGTCGAGTAACGCTAATTGTATCAAAAGTTGTATGTCCTGTCGGTCTGTGCAAGTTCTGAATAAGGGGGCCGTAGAATTGCTATAGCCACATAAGAAAATCCCATACAGGCAGGGTATGGGTCGCATGTGCAAGAATCTGCATGAGCGGTAGAGTTGCTATCGCCTTCAAAGATAAATCCTAGCCCGTAGGGTGTAGGTCACATGTGGCGTGGGTCGCATGTGCAAGTTCTAAAGGAGGCGTAGAGTTATTCTAGCCTAACAAAGAAAATCCCGAGCCGCAGGGCGAGGGTCACAGACAAGGGACATCCAATATAATCGCTGAGTAGCACAAAGTACTTAAGCCAGAGCGCGAGGCTCTGTAACACACAAGCCCTCATTTGGAGGTTAAAAGTAAATACGAGTAAACAATCGAACAAATATAAATGTCACCCAAGTTATAAAAGTAAGATTGACCCTGTGCACTTAGTTCCAAAACAAGCAAATGATGATTGCTTAATCCCTACAGATCGAGGTCTTGAGAGGTTAACAAAGAACATGGGATAATCATAGCTGGCACACATCTCATAACAAGGCGAAGCAGATCATTACATCATCTAAGTACCGGCTGAGACAACTACAAGCTCGGTAAGTCAATGCAAGTTATCATCAGACAATTAAGTACTTTCGCGGAGTCGTAGTTTAGGGCCAGGATCCTCGCTAATAAGTTCTAAGCGAGGCCTAAAAGGCGACTTCACGACATGGTGGAGATGCTGGGATGAATTTTGATGAATCCTAAGGTCTGGTGATGCTTGCTTTGACTTATAAGGGATGTAAATTCTTTAAAGCTGAAAGGTTTCAGTTTATTTAAAATATGTGATGCCATTCGTGTTCATTCTAGAAACTTGTTCGCAACTCACTCGCTCATTCACTCAATTTACCGGTAAAGCTACATACATATGAAGTTTAAATTTATATTCATAATTAAGCTATATGAATATTATTAGCAATAACGTTGAAAGTCGTTTTGTCATAAAAAGGTTATAAAGGACATAACGTGTGTTGTTGCTTGATGGTATTTGTACTCAATGGCGGGACAATGGTATAAATTTACCACGGCTTGTGATAGTTGTTATAATCATGAAACGGTGATTCAGTGTTAATGTCTGTTAATTGCTGGAGCTTAAAAGAAGCTTGGAAGCTAACAAGTGTGTGGAGAAGGCAGACATTCGTTTTGTTTTGTGAAACAAACAAATAACATGCCTAATTGGTATCGGCAAAATTGTCATATTTTTTTTTCTTCCTTTTCTTCTCTTTCAAGACTATGGTCATGTTACCTACGAAATAGTTAATAGAAAATTCATACGGTTTTAGGTATTGAAATCCTACAAGATACGTATCAAAGTTGAGGCTTGGAAGAAAGCTGTGATCGTGTGTATACTGCCTTATTAGAAATGACGTCTCGTTCATTCATTCAAGTTACCGTTCAAAGTTTGTAAGCCGACGCTACCAGACGCCGTCGATTTGAAAACTTTTTCAATTACTCAAGAAAGTTGTTAATATTTGCCGCAAAGTTATTTAACCTGTGAAATAAACATAAGAAGCGCTCATTTAGTGTTTGAGGCTGTGATTTAAGGTACGAAAAGTGATTATTCTATATTTTACGTCTGGAGTACAGAAATTCACGTTCCACAAAAAATTGAAATTTTTTGTGCTGTCATGCGGCTCACGTGGTTTGAAACAGTTTTAATTGATACCCACAGTGAACAAATTACAAAAAGGAGGGAACACAAATTGAGAAACTACTATTAATTAATAATATCCTTCAATATGCAAATGTACCCATTTACATACAAGAAAAGATAATTTAATTAAGTTATGTTAAGTTGAAAATCTAGTTTGCCTACTAAGAAAATGGAAGAGAATGTTCCATTGTGTCATAAGTACCCTAAGTGAACATATGCTTATAGTTAAAATTTAAAACATGTGAAGGCATTATAAGTTCCTAGGTATAGTAGGACAATAGTCATTCCTTGACTGAGTACCCAAGAAAAAATTCATTATGTACTCTTATACTACTTTGAATTTTCCTAAGGAACTTTAAAATGGTTAATTAACTTGTCTTAAAATCCTTCAATTCTTCACTACTTACTTGGCCATAATTTTCATTATAATTCAGTCATTAACAGCTATATATTTGCTGTAATGCCTATTTTCTTGAAATAAAATAAGCTAAATTAAACAACGGGTAAAACAATAAACAAATACATGTCTACATATGACAAAGTAATTTCAAGGGAAATTTTTAATTTTCTTGTTGAATTAGAAGCAAAATTAAAGTATGAAAGTATTGTTACTTTCATAAAAACCATTTACACTTGCTTAAAGTCTAGAGTAAGATAATTATGCCTTAATATTAATTTTAAAATAGCATTGGGAAGCCATTGTTATTTCAAGATAATAAGAATTATATTAGAAGGCATGGCAAGGAAAATGACAATTAAGATGCTTAATTTATGAAGATGTTGGCAAATGATAATTAGTAATTGACTGACTATTAGTATGTACTTACAGAGTACTTACTTATAAACAAATTTTGGTTTCTTTTTCTTTCTTTTTTCTAATCCATTCTTTAATAAATTATTAATTGAAATTTAAGGCCAAGTGAATTTTAAATGAAACTAGGTAATAGTTAAGGAAAAGTTACATTTTTTTTCAAATGAGTTAAAGAATTAATTGATTAATTAATTTTTTTTTATTATCAATAGAAATGGATAAAATTTGAATTTATAATATACATAATGGTACATAAGTTTATATAGTAAAGATAACTTTGCAGAAGAACCTGAAATGGAAGACATATTAATGAACCGTTTGAGTAAGGTCGCTGAAGAAATCCAAACTATATCTGTACAAGCCTATGGTCTCTCCAATAATTTAAATGATGATAATTTAGAGGAAGCAAAAATACAACTAGCTAAACTCAAATCATTATTATCGAGATTCTTATCGGAATTGTATAATTTTTTCGACATTTCTAAGAATCCGGACCCTGATGAGATCTCCAACCTAACAACATACCAACTAAATGGGGAAGAGATTGTAGCCGAACTAGACACAAAGATTAAATTTAAATGTGAAATCAACCTTCCACCTAAGGTTCCCTCAACCACATATAGTAAACTCCCAGACCTTAATCTACCTCAATTTGAGGGCGATCTACTAGGATGGTGCTCCTTTTGGGATCAATTCAACTCTAGCATTAATCAAAGATCACTCACTGATGTAGATAAACTATTATATCTTAAAAGATCAGTAAAAGGCAATGCACTTAAACTAATAGAAGGCTTAAACACAACAAACAAAAATTATCATATCGCTGTGGATACACTAAAGGCCAGATATGGCAAAGAACATGAAATAATTCATGCGCATCATAGAGCTATTAATAATTTAAAACAAGCAATAGAACTTGATGAATGCCGAATCACATTGGACGAAATTCAACGTCATTTAAGAATACTTCAATCCATAGGAGAGAACACTGATACGAATCAGATGAGATTTTTAATAATGGAAAAATTCCCTACAGACCTAATCTATGATACCAAGATGAGACTTGGATCTGAAGGTACTTTTACTGTGGAATGTATTCTAAAGCATCTATCCTTGATAATATCCACTAAAGAGGACGCTATGAGGATAACACAACAACCTTGTACGAGTAGTGCTGTTGAAACCCCGTACACTACAGAAACCCTGCATATAAAGGATGCTACAAATCTAGAAAGAAGGAGACCTGGAACGTCAATGAAAATTTTCACTCACATTAAAATACCGATGGGAAGACCTCAACACAATATCAAACCTAATAATGACAGACTTAAGAGAAGATTTGATCCAAACATAACTAAAGAAAAGAAATACAAGAATTTTGGTAAAAGAAAGAAGCTCTACAATTGTATCTTCTGTAATGGTAACCACTACAATAGCGATTGTGAAAAGGTTAAGACTCTAGAGAAAAGAAAAGCAAAACTTCAAGATAGATGTTTTATATGTTTTAGGCAGGGACATCACCATTCTCGGTGCAATAATAAAAGGAAATGTCACTTCTGTGGCAAGTATGGAATACATAACTCAGCATTATGTCCTACTAAAGTGCAACCCAAGAGTCGAGATGAAAGGGAATCGACAAATGTAATGCACGTAAGCAGGAAAAAGTCCACGATATTGCAAACAGCCGTTGTTGCAGTACTAGGCCACAGTGATAGCAGAAGGAACTGTAGGATACTGTTAGACACAGGAAGCGAGAGAAGCTATATTACAGAAGCTATGGCTAAAGAATTGAATCTTCAAGAGGAAGAACGAAATAACCTTGCAATATTTACGTTCGGATCTCAACAACCTAGAAAGATAACAAGCTCATTAGTAAGAATAGATCTTATGACAAATAATAATACAATCAGGTCAATATTTGCTAACGTCATACCATCAATATCTCCAGGGGTACCATATCCAGAGGAAAATTTACTGGGGTGGAAGAATTCTGGCAAATATCAGTTAGCTGATGATGGGTCATTGCTTGACCGGGTTGATATATTGATAGGTAATGATCATTATTACTCTATAATGGCAACTGATAAAATACAGATGGGACAGGATTTGTATTTGATACATTCTGAATTTGGATGGATAGTTTCTGGTAGAATAAACACTACCAAATGCGTGCAACGATTAACAGTACTCACATATTTTGAAAATTCTGGCAACGATAGTTTTAATCAACTAGATCCACCACTACACAGAGAAAGTTTGAAATGTTTGTGGGATTTGGAGTCCATAGGTATAACAGACTCACCTAAAGCAAACAGGGATGAGGAAGCTATTAAGCATTTTAACGAAACCACAGAGTATAAAGATCACAGATATTATATCAGCTGGCTATGGAGTGATAGTCCATCAGGATTGCAATCCAATTTTGGGCTGGCATTTGGTCGACTCAAAGGCTTACTTAAAAGATTAGATGCAGCTACAATAACGTCGTATGATGACATAATCAAAGATCAGTGGAGTAATGGAATAATTGAGGAAGTTCCTAAGAGACAAGTTAACCATATAGTACATTACCTTCCGCATCACGGCATCACGGCACCAGGAAAGGTACTACGTATAGTCTATGATGGATCAGCACATGTTGGGGACAGTAAAAGTTTGAATCAGCATCTTTATTGCGGACCTTTGTTATTGGAAGACTTAACAGGGCTGTTAATTAAATTTAGATGTCACGCTATTGGAATAGTAGCGGATGTCGAAAAGGCTTTTCTTCAAATCGGACTTAAAGACATAGATAGAGATGTGACAAGATTCTTGTGGCTGAAGAACCCTCATAAACCAGTAACCGAGGACAATATCATCCATCTCAGATTCACCCGTGTTCCATTCGGTCTTACAGCGTCACCATTTATTCTAAATGCCACAGTCAAACATCATCTGAAATGTTCAAAATACGAATACATAAAGAAAATAGCCAATGATATTTATGTAGATAACCTTTTGACTGGATCAAACACTGTTAATGAAGCAGTAATGCTGTACCATAATTTGAAAAATACATTTGATGAAATTTCCATGAATCAAATATCTGCATACCTCGTAGAACTATTACCTCCATCGAGGGGATAATTGAGCTACATTGTTTCTCCGATTCTTCATTGCAGGCCTACGCTGCGGTGGTCTACTTGGTGCAAGGAATTAATATACATTTCATAATAGGAAAATCACGACTCGTGCCGATCAAAGATCAACAAAACTTAAGTATACCCAAACTAGAGTTACTCGGTGTACTTATTGGAAGTAGACTGATTAAATATGTTCTGAAATTCTTAACAAAGCAGGTCACTAAGCAAACCTTGTGGACAGACAGCCAGATTGTGATAGACTGGTATAATTCCAACAAACTACTTACACCATTTGTGACACGAAGATTAGAGGAAATAAAACTGAATAAGGATTTGATACTTAGACATGTTCCATCACAACATAACCCTGCGGATGCAGCAACGAGACCATACGCTTCGGAAGAGGAAAGGTCACGTTGGTTACTGGGACCAGAATTCTTAAGATTGGACAAATCCAAATGGCCACTCGTCCCAGTAAATACCGTTACTTTTTTGGCGGGGGAGGATCTGCCGAATGCTGAAAGTCTACAGTTAAATATTGCTCAAGATGAAGATATGGCTGAAAATATAACTGAAGAACCTCAGTTACAAAAATCATTAAATAATTTGTCAGAAGAAACGCATCATGAAAGCAGTATATTAAAATAAATTAAGAACTTACAATCTAAACATTTTGAAGATGAATTAAAAGGAAAAGAAACTAATCTAAGTCGAAATCTAAGGCTCTTTAAAGATATTGACGGTATACTTCGCTGCAGAGGCAGACTGAAATATGCCGGTTGGGCTTTCGATAAAAGATATCCAATAATCATACCGAAAGATTGTGAATTTACCACTAAAGTAATTAGAGACATACATGAAAGAAATTATCATGTAGGTGTCAACCACACATTGAGTATAATTCGTGAAACGTATTGGATACCTCAAGGCAAAAGCCAGGTTAAGAAAATATTGGGTAAATGTTCCCGGTGCATGAAACATGGTGGTGGACTATACAAATTACCATCTACACCGGCACTATCTCCTGAAAGAGTGAACTATAGCCAACCATTTACTTTTACTGGTGTTGATTATTTAGGTCCAATATTAGTCAAAACAGATAGCGACACAAGTAAGAGATGGATATGCTTATTCACGTGTCTTGCTGTTAGAGCTGTACATCTCGAAGTAGTTGAAGATCTTTCAGCTGAACAAGGACTACTTGCTTTAAGACGAATGATTTCAATTAGAGGAGTTCCTACATGGATAACCTCCGATAATGCTTTGCATTTTAAATTGATTTCCGACATAGTAGCAAAAGCATACTGTGTTGAAAATAAAATAAGATGGCGAAGTTTTATACCCGAACTAGCACCATGGCACGGAGGTTTTTATGAACGCTTAGTTGGACTGATAAAACATTGTATGAAAAGAACATTTCACAAACATCTTTTAAGAGACAGTCACTTGGTAACAATGATAAAGGAAATAGAAGCGGTGGTCAATTGTAGACCACTAACTTGTGTTGATACCGAACTTGAACATATTTTGAAACCATCCGATTTTCTTCATTGGGGCAGATGTGCCACTCTTGAGAGTGCAAAAACTGACGTAATAATACAAGGATCTTCCACAAAAACAAATTTAATTAAAGGCTGGAAGAAGTATAGAATAATACTAGAGGAATTCAAAGAAATGTTTCAAAACCGCTACTTACATAGCTTAAGAGACAGACATAGTCATTCTCCTAAACAATCACGAGTTACTTCAAATCTTAATCCAATAATAGGTCAAATAGTACAGATAAAGGGAGATAAGAACAGAGAAGGCTGGAAGGTGGGAAAAATAGTGTCCTTAGTAAAAAGCTCTGATGGTCTAGTTCGAGTAGCAAGTCAAAGTTGGAAATGCAATTTTCACTCGCTCTATTGCACATTTATACCCTTTAGAAGTTGAAGATGACGAAGGTCATGATGAAGCTATTCAAGAAACTAGAAAGGATTCTCAACCCTTTCGATTGCCGATAAAAACTCATGAAAAGGCAATAAATATAAATCCTACTAATGATACAGAAATGAAAGCTGTTCAAAATAAAACATCAATTGATGTTGAAACGAAACAAATAGATGAAAATTTGACAAAAAATACGAGGGATACTAGTAACAAAATAGATGTTGAAAATGAAATCGTTGACAGAAATGATTATGACAATGAGGATAATAATGATTCGAGAGAACCATCAAAGGACATGGAGAACCATGATAGACTAAACGGAGAACTGAGGAGCAAGCGTGAGGCAGCAGTCCGGGCCCTTGAGAAGATAAGGGAGTGGACGCAGAATCTGATGATCACCTTTGTTTAAAAAAAAAAAATTCCGGCGGGAGTGTCGCGACTTAGCGCGAAATCACTCATAATAATACATAAGAAGACATTCTCGCAAGATCACTGACACTTCTGCACAAGGTAAGCGAGAATATCATAACTATGGTAATTTATAGTCTGTGTATTTTCACCTAACGAAGCGAAGCCAAGCTAAACGCCCTTTTGAATCATCGCCGGCATCGAGTACAGTCTTATAAGAATAGTTTAAAGTCTAGTGTGAATTGAGTGAGCTCCCGAACATGCCAGAAGCCTCCAGTTAATGAAAGCTAAGTGCCTAGGGTTTATCTAATTACTTGTTGTTAATCTAATCGTATATGTATTACGGCAGTTTGAACTAAAGGAAGTTACTGAAGTCGAGTAACGCTAATTGTATCAAAAGTTGTATGTCCTGTCGATCTGTGCAAGTTCTGAATGAAGGGGCCGTAGAATTGCTATAGCCACACAAGAAAATCCCATACAGGCAGGGTATGGGTCACATGTGCAAGAATCTGCATGAGCGGTAGAGTTGCTATCGCTTCCAAGTTAATCCTAGCCCGTAGGGTGTAGGTCACATGTGGCGTGGGTCGCATGTGCAAGTTCTAAAGGAGGCGTAGAGTTATTCTAGCCTAACAAAGAAAATCCCGAGCCGCAGGGCGAGGGTCAAAGACAAGGGACATCCAATATAATCGTTGAGTAGCACAAAGTACTTAAGCCAGAGCGCGAGGCTCTGTAACACACAAGCCCTCATTTGGAGGTTAAAAGTAAATACGAGTAAACAATCGAACAAATATAAATGTCACCCAAGTTATAAAAGTAAGATTGGCCCTGCGCACTTAGTTCCAAAACAAGCAAATGATGATTGCTTAATCCCTACAGATCGAGGTCTTGAGAGGTTAACAAAGAACATGGGATAATCATAGCTGGCACACATCTCATAACAAGGCGAAGCAGATCATTACATCATCTAAGTACCGGCTGAGACCACTACAAGCTCGGTAAGTCAATGCAAGTTATCATCAGACAATTAAGTACTTTCGCGGAGTCGTAGTTTAGGGCCAGGATCCTCGCTAATAAGTTCTAAGCGAGGCCTGAAAGGCGACGCCACGACAGAAGCTCAATACGTGGTCTTCTACTTTTTTTTTTTTTAATAATTATAATGGAGGGTAAGTGTCTGTTTCACACAGATGTTATAGACCTTTTTTTTAATGGTGTCGCAAAATACTCGCAATTATTTTTCTGGTTTGTAGAAACTAATAGGAAATGGAAGAAAATTCCTGAAACGGAAGTTGACGACTTAACCGAATGTCAAGACGACGAACTATTTCAAAATTCTGATTCAGACTTGAACAACTCGCAATAAGTCATATTCACCGTCACAATTTTTTTTGTAAGAACACGTGCGCCAACGCATGATGTAAACATTGCACTACACTAAAATGCACAAATTCACTATGACCTTGAAACCCGTCCGCTTATGACGTCACAGATTTACTTCTATACAAGTCGGTGGCGCCTGCGGACTGATAACTAACTAACTTTGTAGGGATGGGTTTTTCAAACGGGGTTTCACTATCGACATTGATTAGAAAACCGATTAATTCTTGATTAAGGTGAATAAAACCTAGTTTATAGAGTATAATATTGATAAAATATTATATATTTATGTAATTTTCTTGCAATAATAGTATTTACGATCATTTCGACGAAATGAAATATAGCGAGGTCTTCATCATGTCCCATCACTGGCTTACTTGATATCAAGTAATTGGTAAAAAAATTAAAATATTTTCTGGCATTTTTGTTTCTATTGAAAATAAAACAAATAAGAACTTATTATGTGTGAAATAGTTAAAAATATGGCTGATAACAGGGCAAATGTCCGTAAAAACAAAATAAAAGGTTTTGTAAAAGTCGCAACTTTATTTTAAACTGTGATTACTTCTAATCAAGTAGTGGCGCTGAGGGCACGAAAATCTCGAACTTGTATAGAAGTGATTGGCGTTCAAAAGGTTAAATTAGTTTTAGAAAGGTTAATTTTTATGTTGTTCTCCTCTAGCCACTTTACTATTAAATTTATGGAATCATTTATTTCATTTTCATAAGTATCAATGCTTTTGCATGGTATCGTTATGGTGCTATCATCGGCATATATATACGGTCTGGTCTGGTACGTAGTGGTTCTGGTCCACTAGCCTTATTCACATCCAGACGACAGAACCTCCTTGTTCCTAATGCGAACCTCGGGCATTGAAGTGTCGCAATGTATTATTCAGTGAGGCAAATGCGATGGACTAGCACTGTAATTATTCAGACGCGAACTGTAGACAAAGAGACTTGCTTTCTTTCTCGACGTAAGAGCCAGAGTTCCATCCGGCTTAACTAACAGACGCTGTGTGATTAATCGATCTTGTCGTAAGGTGAACGAATTCGCGCGCGTAATTTGAATTAAATGGCGCGTAACTATTTCTATTTGTTTTTCATTTATTTTACTAAAACCAAAAATACCGAATATCCCGGTTTTTGTGAAATGAATACCGGTATTAGTTAGACCTTAATTTGGCCCGGTTGTCAGTGTGTAAAATTAGAGGTTGCCCGGGTTTTACTCCCTGACAAAAAAAGAGAAAAGTAGAGGTTCGGCTAATCGGGTGTGAAAATAAAAAATGATAGTTTGTTGGACTACTATGTTTTAATTACAAGCTTTTATATGTAACAACAGGAAACTATCTTTAACTCTTATTAAATGTAAATAAACAATATAGCTTTATTGTTAACCTCAATAAGGTTGGGTCAATCCTAGCGGCTCCAAGAGTGGTCGGTTGGAGCGTCCAGGTTTCACGCGCAACAGTAGCCTAGCAGATTGCCCACTAACTCTAGCTCAGCTTACTCAGGCTGTGGATTTCATCCACTATGACTACAGAATTATACAAATCCAAAAATGGGGAAAATTATATATCAGAAAAGGTCACAAAAGGTCACAAAAGGTCACCACCGGTAATATAATAGTAAATGAGTTTTCTACGGGTACAAGAATGTTATTTAAATTGAGATAAGAGGGTACTTGCGACACATCCTTGGAAGTTCCTGGCCTTCTTTGTCCTTTAAACCACGTGTCCTGCCTCTCCAAACCAACGGGGTTGAAGGTAGAAGAATATGACAAAAATAAAAATAAGACACGCCCAGGCGGCGCTCCAATAGAAAAATTCTCCGCCTGGGAGACCCAGCCACATGCACAGGATTGCTTGGGCCTCGTGCTTCTTGCTGGCTGGTCCACACGGCCGCGATTGTCCCAAAATCAGCACACCGTGTCAGAAGCCTTTATTTTCTTTAAGCCCGTCCAGGCCGTCTGCCCGACGCCCTGCCGGTCAGATCTATCGACATCGAAAAGCCTTTTTTTCGATCGCTACGTGACTCCACAGGTATTTTCGCCTCCTTCTTCTTTTGCTGTCAAGAATCTCTCTCGGTGCCAAACACCCGAAACCAAATTACCCCTTTGAACGGTGGGAGATTTCCCCGCTTACAAGATTCCAATCTGCAGAAATCCAATGAAAATATAACTTGGTCTACAAAAATCCCTTAATGAAAAAAATACGACAATTCATTTTCACAATGAAAGCAGCGACCATTACGTTGTTGATATACAAAAAAGAATCTATGCAAACATTACAAAACCATACTCCTCACCAACTTGGGAACTTGACAAAAAAACTGTCACACTGAAACGTCAAAACGACAATAAATGTCACAGATAAAGCAAAACAAATAGTAATAGACAATTAGTATCAATAACCATAGACCACAAAAAGGTGCATTTCCCTATGCTTAGTAAAGGCAAAAAATAATAAATAAAATAAGAAATAATCACAACGTTTTAATTACAACAATGTTTTTTGGGAAGAAAAGGAATGCACTTATCACTGATTAATACTGATACAAGGCTAATTCACACTTATTAAATTAAAGTAATACTTCAAAATTTAAAGTTACAAGTTTTTTAGAAGAAAAAAAAAAATATCTCCAGTGGTGACCTTTACCCAATCAGCCAAATTCCCCATGAAAATAAATATAAATTGGGCGCCATTTGTCAGTGTGTAAAATTCTGTAGTCATAGTGGATGAAATCCACAGCCTGAGTAAGCTGAGCTAGAGTTAGTGGGCAATCTGCTAGGCTACTGTTGCGCGTGAAACCTGGACGCTCCAACAGACCACTCTTGGAGCCGCTAGGATTGACCCAACCTTATTGAGGTTAACAATAAAGCTATTCCGACATTTTCGAAATTCGGTATCCCGGTTTGCGACCCTTAATGCAGGGTGATTGCGTAAAAACTATCAGTAGCAATGGGTTTCATTTTGACAGCCCAACAACATTCATAGCGGTTTTTGTATTGTCTTCACTTCTTCGTCGTAAAGAAATAATTTTTTGGAACTTCTGAAGCAATGAACAAACTATATTCAGGTATCGTAATCGTAAAAATATAACATGGTGTAAAAATAATTGGAAACGACTGAGTTGCTTTTACTGAACCATCGAGCCATGTGCTCGATGTACTGACCAAACTATATTCAGGTATCGTATAAAATAAAAATAACGTTATATTATCTTCTATAACATAAAAAACAAAATAGTACTTATCCACTTAACCTTTTATTTTATACGATACCTGAATATAGTTTTTATAGTTTATAGTTAACATTTGCGAAAATTTAATTTAAGAAATTGTTGCAGTGTGGATACAGAGCGCGCGCACGCGGACTTACGATAAATCATAGTATGTATTTGTGCGCGCGCAACAGCTGACGCCAGAGGTCAACGCACTGCGCTCGCCCGTCCGAGCGGAGCTTTGACCATATTTTTGTTAGAACAACCAAGTAGAATAGCAAGCTCATAACTTTGTGGTTTATTATTATACTAGCTTTCCGCCCGCGGCTTCGCCCCCGTGGATTTCGGTTATATCGCGATTTTTAGATTTCCCTCGGGAACATCAACTTTTTCCGGGATAAAAGGTAGCCTATGTTCTTTCTCAGGGTCTAAAGATTGTCTGTGCCAAATTTCACAAAATCGGGTGAGAGGTTAAAGCGGGAAAGCGTAACAGACAGACAGACAGACAGAGTTACTTTCGCATTTATAATATTAGTATGGACTAGCGGTCGCCAGCGACTTCGTTCGCGTGGAGGTAGTAATAGCAAGCTCATAACTTTATTGTTTATTATTATATCTTTTTGAAATTTTGTATAAGAGAAAGTGTTCAAAAACTCATGGAGACGTTAGTTTCATCGAGTTAAAGGTCGGCGCGATCTTAACGCGTTGGCAGTAGGTATACACAAACACACCTTTATTTTTATCGAGCTGCAGCGCTAAATTAAAAAAAAAGTGGTCGCTAGTGACTAGTATTTTATCTATGCTTATGGCTTAAAGGTCTTAGAAACCAGGCCATAAAATAAAAAAAAAACTCTATGCTCTACACCATATTGAATTGTTGATTGTTGAGGTTTTTGGCGGGAATGTCAAGATGAGTGTCACGCTCATTTTTCATTGGACTTTTAAAATTATATATAGTGTTGTTTACTAAATAAAAGCGCGTGATTTATGTAGTAAAAAGTGCATTCAGTGAATAATGTACTTATAAAGAATAGTGATATATTGTAGCATAGTGGCCACAACCATCTTACCCAAACTTCCTCCTTGTCGGCCTCACGCGGGAAACGAAAGGAAATAGGTTAGGTTAAGTTAAGCTGGGGTGCGTGGCAGAAAACCTCCCCGAGTGCTCAGTGGCTGCTGATCCTCTTGTTGTTTCCTTGAGGACGAGCAGACGCTGGGCCGGTGCACCCTGGGCGTGGGTAACAATCTCTTCGTGACTATTGTGCAGGAGGAGATTGTTGTCCGCTGCGAATTTCTGCCGGAGCGGAGGAGTCGCTCCCGAGGGCTCCATATCTGCGCTCTGCAGCTCTGCAGCAGAGCGAACGAATAGGGAGCGAGGTGGCGTAGACCGCGAGCCGTTTTGACAGTCCGCGGTCTAGGGGTCACGTCGGGTGACCGAGTGGGAGAAGACCGTGGGTTTCTCCTCAACCTGCGGTCTACGGGTACCAGTGGCCATTGCAGGTTCAGAGCCACGGTGCCGGGTGGTGGGTAGTTTAGGTTAGAAATAGGTTAGATTTAGGTTAGTTTAGTTAATTAAGGGGAAAATAATAATAATAAAAAAACAAAATACAAAATTTTAAAAATTCTTATAATTCAAAAATATAATAATTAGTTACTACTAACTTACTAGTTAGTTTTAGATACCGAGCAGCGGGCGGTATAACCTGCACCAGAGCCATCCGCTGGCCGCAGGAGGATTAATACCCTCCCAAAAAGAGCGGCCGCGTCGCCTTGGGGAAGCGAATAGCGATGTGTGTACCACCCAATGACCTAATTCGTAAAAATGGAAATGTCAGCGAATATGTTGAGCAATTTGTCATGCGATCCGACTGACGCCCGACCAAGGGCGGATCCAGCTTTGGCGCCAGGGGAGGGTCACATAGTCGTGGTCCAGTCATAAGAAGTTTTAATTAAACTTTGATAATAGGTACAATTAAAAAGAAGGTATTTTATTAATAAGTAATGAACTTATAAATGCCTAAGTAATTAAATAACGAAATCAATTTTACTTTTACGTCTTCTACCGAAACGTCTTACCACTTCATCTACTTCAATGGGTAGGTACGTTTTTCGGATCGCTGTTGAATCTACCATGATGTACCTGGGACTGGTGCTCAACATCCGGTGGGATTTCGGCCCCCACTTCCGGCGGCTGGCACCCAAGTTGTTGAGAGTAGCTGGGACGCTTTCAACGTCGCTTCCCAATCTGGGGGGCCCGAGCGCCGCACGGTGATCAATTTCCGAGAATTAGCGGTACGAAATAAATTTTTCGTAAAATGAGTGTAGGTTTTAAAAACTACTTCATTTTGATCAGGGGCACCTACTACATTTCATATAGCAATATTTTTTCGAAACATCCAGTAGATCGTGAGTAATCTGGTATCAAAGTTGTCACTTATTGCATAAAAGTTTATTAAATATTGCGCACAGATGATTACGCGCGAGTTTGAACGAATCCTATTGTGTTACTGGCTATTTTAAGGATTTGAAAAAAATGTTACATATTATTGAAGGTATTTATGATTTAATTCAAGTATTTTTTAGATGGAATTACTAATATATACATGGCAAAAAAATAATGAAGATTTAGTAATAAATTAGCTCGATTTTGGTGATTTATCAATCAATATCTTCCGAGAAACATAATAAAACATAGAAATTTTTATATACATGTGTAGATTAAAGTCTTGGCTATTAGATTATGCATGTTTTTTTCTGCCCATTTCTGCCCTTGCTGAACAAAGATTGTTTTTTTTTAGGAAATGGTGCCTCAATCAAAAATCAAGTTTTATTTTTTTATATATTAGAACACTTACCATTCAAATTTACAACAAAGACATCAAAAGATACTTATGTATTAGAAGCTATTGGCATAAAAGAATTAAATGTAATGGATAGAAACGGTCTACGAAACGCGATCCATAGCATTTGTAAATCGGCTTCACGTAGGTAATTGTTTGATGACTGGAAGAGATGTCTCTAAATTTAACATTAAGTATCAGAATTGGCTTTCTAATATAATAGTTACATCTGGCTCAACAGAGATTGCATAATCTTTATCAAAACTTAGGAAGAAGGGACGCCCAAAACAGCCGCTTAAAATTCACACAATCTTCATCTTCAATATCAATCGAAAAAATTAACAGCAGAAGATTGAACGAAGAAGTACGTTCTAAAAGTGAAGAAGAGCTGTGCCTAGCTGCTGAAATGAAACTCCATTCTGTAGGAAAAGCAAAGCCGCGTATACTATTAAACATATTTTGTCTTCTCCTGAGCAAAGCACAACAAATATTCAATCATCTCAAGCAAATTTGGAAAAATATTGTTATTCACCAGAAGGAGCTCTTGCTTTAAATACCGAGCCTAAACTTACTCGTCAGCAGTACATTAGACTTAAGCAATTAGCCGTAAACAAAAGCTTGAAGAAACTGTATCCGTCTTATTATAAACTTTTAGAGGGAAAGCAAAAATGTTATCCATCGGATGTGATGTTAAGTCATGCAAAACCATACTTTTTATCGTATATATTAATAATAAAATTAGAATAATACTATTGATGGCGATTTATATTAATTTTAACTAAAAAAAACAAACTGAATAACTACAACAGTAATTATAACCTTAAAATGAACTAAATACACAATTTCTAATACAAATTTAAAAGTAACGACTTTAGACAATCTTACGAAACGATGTTATCACGACGGCTGCCGACGACGAAATGAGGGACGAGTACTGACCGCACACCGCTTTATAGGCTCGGCGGTCGGGTACTGTCAAATTAATAATTTGCCGCTAATACGGCTTCTCCTGACATGTGGATATCCTCAGCCACACTGTTCAGATGATGATCCTTGTACATTCCAGTCATGGTCTTCGGCAAGAGGACTCGGGCGGCGCGAAGGGCTTGCGGCAATGGCTGCATCAGGAATTGGTGGACCCTGGTGCGTGTCTGCATTTCCAACACTTTAATGGTCTTCGCAGCTAGTTGTACTGGTAGTCGGTGCTGCGAGGCCATCTTCTTCGACTAAAATGAGAAAACCGTACTTATTAGTAATGTTCTTGTTACTGAATCTTAACATGCATGTTGTAATTGAATACAACACACAGACGGAGGTATCCAAGTATGTCGTCTTCGCAGAGACTTATCTCAACGCCTTAATGGATATACAGAGACGGAGGCATCATGTTAGCACGTCTTGGGCGAGCCATCGCTCATTGCCCACGAATATAGACAGAGGCACACAGTTACCTTATCTCGGCAGAGCCACCGCTCAATGCCCACATACAGACAGAGGCACCCAGTTAGCTTGTCTCGGCAGAGCTACCGCTCAATGCCCACACACACGGATAGAGGCACACAGTTCGGATATCCCGGCAGAGCCCACGCTCAATGCCCACACACAGACAGAGGCACCCAGTTCGCTTATCTCGGCAGAGCTAACGCTCCATGCCTACACAACCACTATGCATGTACCTACACATTACATGACTCCTTCAGTCCATGTAAACAAATACGTTTAGTACAATACATGATCAAACAGGTAGAACAGTAAGTACAAAAATCTACTTACAATCAAAAAACATGACACGACTCGGGGGTCCACTCTCCTCGCCAAGCAACCATATGCTCGGCGGCAGCCTGAGTGAATTTGTCATACGAACCAGTTAACAATTGTAGTTCGTATCGATCGTGGGCAAGGATTTTCACCACACGATATGGCCCTCGCATCCCCGAGTTCAGCTTGCCTGTAATTTGGAGAAGTTTTAATTACCAACACGTTATCATTTAGATTAAATGTACACTGGTCCTTTCGATTTCTATTAACGTATTCATCTTGTTTAAGTCTATTCTGGTCCAGCAGTTCACTAGTGCGCTGCCTTTGCAATTCCCTTAATCCTTCGTGATTCGGTCGTACGTAGTCAATAGCGACATAGCGGACAAGTGGTCTTATTACTGGTGTGACTGCTTCAACACCAATCAGAAATTGTAAAAGTGAGACCTGAGTAGTCTTGTGTTTAGTGCAGTTGATAATAAGCTGCATTTTCCAAAGGGAATCGGATCATTTACAGTCTGATTTAGATTCCTCTATGCGTAGTTTTACTAAAGTACTCCACTACTCGATTCTCATGTACTTGGATAACAACTGCACCGTAGCCGACAGAACTCGCGTCCGTATGCAACTTGGTTGGTAACAACGGTACAAAAATAGCAAGTACTGGTAAGCAAACCAGAGACAAGACACCAATTAGATATTTACGGGAAAATTCCTGTTTTTTACCCCAGTGGAATTTAATGTTACCTCGTGTAAAAGTGGCAATGGGAACACTCTTAAACGCATAGTTGGGTATGTAACAACGAAAATACCCTGCCAAACCAAGTAACTGGCGAACCTGTTTTACATTTGTACAGGGACAGGGGAGTCATCAAAGCTTTAATTTTTTTGTGTGTTCGGTCTAACCTGACCCTCAGAGATAGTTTGACCTAGGTATTCAACCTCTGTAGCCACAAATGTACTTTTCTTAAGGTATTTATAGAACCCCGCAGAAGTAAGGATTTTTTATAACTCGCGTACATTCTCAATTGCTTCATCGATAGACAATGCCAACAACAATAAGTTATCAATAAAATAAGGGCTTTACCGGACTCTATTAGCGGTTTAAGCGTATTTGTGATGATTCGTTGGTATACTACCGGCGCGTTTGCAAGACCAAACGGCATTTTCAAAAATTCGTAATGGCCCTTTGGGGTCACGAAAGCGGTCTTTGCTACAGACTCGCTATCCAGCCCAATCTGATAGAAGCCTATCGCCATATTTACACAGGTAAAACTTGCTCTTTCTTACCAAGTCGATCAATGTGATCTATCAACAGTCACGGATAACGATCTTTCACGGTAACAGAATTCAACACACGGTAATCAACGCACATTCGATCATTTCAGTCCTTTTTCTTAACGAGAATGATCGGACTTGTCTAGCAATTTTTTTTATAATATCGCGCACTTTAAATTTTTCATCAAATGAAATATTCCCCGTCGTAACTGTTGTTAAGGCAGTCCCGACAATAAAGAATTCCTTAAACTCATTTATTTACAACTCACATTAATTTTTCACGGTCACTACGAGTTGACGGATATTACATTTTGACTTACCGAACTACGAGTGGCTCATCGTTTGCACGAATGTACGTTACCCCCTCGCGGTTCAAAACATCGGTCCCTATCAGTACCGGCACAGTTAGGCATTTTGGAGAAAAGACAAAGATCTACTTCTAATGAGATTCTTTAAATTCTGTAACTAATGTTACGACATTGACACTCAATGTTTTGATCACAAATGCCGCGTAATATCCGATATGTGGGTAGTTGGGTACACTTAAAATGTTTTTAAAACTGATTCTGAGATAAGACACGCGCGATCCGCTATTAACACGTCTATAGGTATTCCCTGCACTACGGCCGTTGTGACGTCACCGTCTGTTGACGCGCCTCTGAACTCAAAAATTAACATTAGTTTTTATTATGCGTTTCGGATCTTTGTTTAACAAAGCAGACGGAGGCGTCATGGCCTGGCTTTATGCAGAACGTACACGAGCTATTCGGCTTTTTATCGATTGTTTCTGTTGATTGTTCCGTTTTAGTGGTTTTTGATAGTTTAGGGCATGAGCGTTGCATATGACCCGCACTACCACAAGCGAAACATTTTACTTCATGATTACTGAGTGGACGTTTTCGAGAGTTTTGGTCAAGTTGTTTATTTCGGGAAGATTTTACATAAGTTACAGATGAACTCTGATTCGGTTTGGCATAAATAGAAAGAAACTCCACAAGGTCTTTGGTCATTAAATGAGCGTTAATCGCAGCGGCGCGTATTTGAGCATCAGTTATACCACGTATGACAATCGCGACCGTTAGACCATCGCTTAACCCTTTAACAATATTTAATGTCAAAACGGAACGCCTAGCGTATTCTGAGTACGTGGAATATTGATTAGAATTACTATTCATGACATCAAACAATATATTAGCAACATCGATTCTTCGTGAGCAGAGCGGTATAAATTCAACCTTGAAGTTAGACCAGGTGCGGTCGTTTGTGACCCAATCGTTTAGCCAACTACGAGCATCTCCCTTCAGGCAGTTAGAAATCCGGGATAAACACTCGTTGTCATCCCATTTATTCATATCACGTGCCCTTTCGACCTATTCACACCAAGAATCGATATCATGCATGCTAGGATCAAAGTTTGAAATATAATAATGGTTGGATCTGACCTTGGTTAACGCACTCAATGCTCCAATGAGGCGATCTGTAGGATCCAGGGATGTTGAAGTACTTGCTAGGGATTCCCCAACAATGCTGGTGTTTGGCTCAGGCACTGCCAGTTGTGGGTCCCGTGGCGGAGACGCCATGATCTGGCCAGGCGCCACAATGGCACGCGTAGTTGGAGTCAGGAGTAGTTGTCACGGTGCTGGTTGCGGGTAGGCTAGCGTGTTCTAGCGCGTTCAGACGCGCTAAAATGGCTCCAAGGGTTTCTTGGAGTTCAGCTGCATGCATTACTATTTTGGTCATTCCTATTTCTACCTCTATTACGAGTGGTAGCTCGTTCGGACATTAATCAAAATCTGTTTGCACAACACAAAAGTTAAGATAGGCAATGGAGCCAATCCCACTTCTGATGATGGCGATTTATATTAATTTTAACTAAAAAAAACAAACTGAATAACCACAACAGTAATTATAACCTTAAAATTAACTAAATACACAATTTCTAATACAAATTTAAAAGTAACGACTTTAGACAATCTTACGAAACGATGTTATCACGACGGCTGCCGAAGACGAAATGAGGGACGAGTACTGACCGCACACCGCTTTTATAGTCTCGGCGGTCGGGTACTGTCAAATTAATAATTTGCCGCTAATACTATATTTATTGAATTTCACTTAAACTTATTTTCGTCCCCCTAAAACTCGAAAATTGATCACCGTGCGCCGCCTGCGGGTGGGCTCTCTACATGGAAATTGTGCGATCAATGGCCCTGTATGGGGCCCCGGCGTGGGCTTCTGACCTGACGGCCGGCAGCATCGCTGTACTGCGACAACCGCAGAGAGCGATGGCCATCAGAGTCATACATGGGTATTGCACGATCTCCTATGAGGCGGCCTGCCTACTGGCTAGATCCCCGCCTTGGGACCTGGAGGCGAAGGTTCTCGCGTCACTGTTCCGGTGGCGTGAGGAGGTGCGGGACTGGGGCGAACGGCCGATGCTTTGTCAGCTCGAGCAGCATCGGTCGCAGCTCCGAGAGATCCTGGTGGCAGAATGGCGGGACAGGCTTTCGATTACGCCATACCACGCCTCACCACCATCGAGGAGATCCGGCCGGTACTGGCGGACTGGCTCGAGAGAAGGCACGACTACCGGATGTTTCGGATGACACAGGTACTTTCGGGGCATGGTTGCTTCGGTAAGTACCTGTGGGCTGTGTCACATAAACAGGGAACCGGACGGCCGGTGTCACCACTGCGTCGACAGCCGGGGGGACACGGCGCTACGCTGGCAGAGTATGCCGCTTGGGTGGAGCTTCGCCGTGACCTAATCTCTGAAGCAGGCAGTGAACTGTCGCTGCCGGACGTCTCGGGCGGCATCGTCATCGTGGGGGCGTATTTCTCCCCCAACAAGAGTCTCGTCGACTTCGAGGGGTTCCTTGTCGAGTTGTGCGCCGTCGTAGGCCGTTATCAACCTCGTCCCGTTCTGGTGCTCGGGGATCTCAACGCCAAGTCATCGGCGTGGGGATCTCCGGTCACTGACTGACTGACTGACACTGGGTGGTGACGACCGGTCTGGTCGTCCTTAATCGGGGTTTGGTATACACGTGCGTACGGCAGCGGGGCGGGTCGATAGTAGACGTCTCTTTCGCTAGGCCCTTTGTCGCCGGACGTGTGCGTGACTGGCGTGTCGCCGTGGAGGTGGAGACGCTGTCGGACCATAGGTTCATCCGGTTCGACGTCTCCACCCAGGCGAGCGGCCGCCATCCAAGAGCCCTGATTAACGACGGCCCGCGCTGGGCGCTTAAGCGCCTCGACAGGGAACTTTTCGAGGAAGCTGCCATAGTCCAGTCCTGGATTTGGGAGTCGGCAACGGACGGCGCCGTCGACGTCGAACCGGAGGCGCTGCGGTTTCGCGGGGCGATGACGCAGATCTGCGACGCGTCTATGCCCCGCGTCCGCCAACAGTCCGCAAGGCGCAACGTGTACTGGTGGAACGACGACATTGCGCGGTTGCGCGTCGAGTGCGTCGCGGCTTGCCGCGGCCAATACACGCGCTACCGGAGACAACGTCGACGGGATCCCGTCGAGGAAGCCGCGCGGTATGGGGTGTACCGCGCGGCCCAGGAGACTCTGTGGCGGGCCATCGGCGACTCTAAGTCGCGGGCCAGGGAAGAGCTGCTGGGGTCCTTAGATTGGGACCCGTGGGGGCGCCCCAACCGTTGGGTACGGGGCAAGTTGCGTCTCTGGGCGCCCCCACTGGTGCAAAGTATGCAATCCCAGCTGCTGGAGGCCGTAGTATCCACCCTCTTCCCTGAGCGGGCGGGACATGTTCCCCCGGTGATGGTTTCACCCTCAGCCACAGCATCTCCAGAAGACGAGGGCACCGATGTCCCCGATGTGACGCAAGCAGAGACGGGAGCGGCTGTGTCGCGGCTCCGGGCTAAAAATAAAGCGCCCGGACCCGACGGAGTTCCTGGCCGAGCTCTCGTCCTGGCTCTGAAGGAGCTAGAGCCCCAGCTGAGGAGGCTGTTCACGGCATGCTTCGAGCAGGGTCAGTTCCCCAGTGTGTGGAAGGAGGGGAAGCTGGTCCTGCTCAGGAAGGAGGGGCGCCCTGCGGACTCGCCGTCCGCGTATCGGCCCATAGTGCTTCTCGACGAGGAGGGCAAACTTTTTGAGCGTATAATCGCAGATCGCCTTGTCGGCCACTTGTGCGGAGAGGGGCCGAACCTGGACGACAACCAGTTCGGATTTCGTCGGGGGCGCTCCACCATAGACGCCATCATGCGTGTGAGAGCCCTGGCGGAGGATACGGTGTCCCGGGGTGGGGTGGTGTTGGTTGTATCTTTAGACATTTCCAACGCCTTCAACACCCTGTACCCTGGAGCTGTATAAGGGAGGCCGAGCTGTCGAGTCCACCATGAAGTACCTGGGATTGGTGCTCAACGGCCGATGGGAATTCCGACCCCACTTCCGGCGGCTGGCGCCCAAGCTGATGGGTGCAGCAGGCGCGCTATCAACGTTGCTTCCCAACATGGGGCGAAAGTACTCGCGTCGTTGTACCGATGGCGCGAGGAAGAGCGGACACGGGGCTCCAGTCCGGCGCAGCGGCAGATCGAGCTGCACCGAGAGGAGCTCCATGAGGTCCTGGTGGCGGACTGGCGTCAGAGGCTTATGCGCCCTACCGCCGGCCTCGCTACCGTCGAGGCGATCCGGCCAGTACTCGACGACTGGCTCGGGAGAAAGCACGGCTCCCTGTCGTTTACGGTGACGCAGGTACTGTCGAGGCACGGCTGCTTCGGCAAATACCTGCGTCGCTTAGGCAGGGAGCCGGACGCTCGGTGCCACCACTGTGTCCAATGCGGAGAGGACACGGCGCAGCACACGCTCGCCGAGTGTGTAGCTTGGGAGGAGCAGCGCCGTGTCCTCACAAATGAAGTAGGAGGCGACCTGACGCTGCCAGCAGTTGTGCGGAGGATGGTCGGTAGCGCAGAGTCATGGGACGCGGTGGTGTCCATTTGCCCGCCATCGTCAGAGCGATGGTGGGGAGCGAGGAGTCCTGGGCGGCGATCGCCTCCTTCTGCGAGGTCGTGATGTCGCAGAAGAAGGCCGCGGAGCGCGAGCGGGAGCAGGATCCCCTCGCTCCGGCGCTCCGCAGGCGGCGTAGGGGCAGGAGAAGGCGGGATTTCGCCCGCTTTCTCCCTCCCTGAGGTGAGCGGCGGGCGTGAGGCCGACGCCCGCCTTACATCGCTCACCATGCGGGAGCCACGGCCCCTCCCTAGGAGGGGCAATTGAGGGCCCGCCATACTAGGCGGGTTTCGCCGGCGGGGGAGAGGTAGCTCAGGCTGCGCTAGTTTCCCACTCCCCCGCCACTATGGCGATGCCGGAGCGCCGCTGTGGGTTTAGTGGGTATTCCCGGCTTCGGCTGGGCGAGTCCCACACACGCCCTTCGGGGTACGGTGCGTAAGGACATTCCCACAGCGTCAAAAAAAAAAAAAGGATAAGTTAGGATCCACCACCCCCGCTGATGTCCCATCCATCAGCGGCGGTAGCAGAGGGTGATGCGATGGTCGAATAATGGGTACCATCCATCGCATCTTGCAGGCAAACACCAACCACTGCCGGGCTGCCCAGGACTTACTGGTGCAGTCAATGGCCGCACTCGGCCGCCACTGCCACATCCACCAACCACTCGGTTGGTGGATGTGGCAGTGGCGGCCGAGTCGTACTATACTCCCAGCAATTGGCTGGGAGACAGTGACGGCTCGGTGGCAATCGTGGCGCGGTCTTCTTCGGACTCCCCTCCCCTCTCGCTCTTAGAGAGGGGACCGGGATACGTGTCCGCCGCGTGGGGAGAGTTGGCCCTTGTGGGGGTCTACTTCTCCCCAAACCGCCCTCTCCAGGACTTCGAGGATTTCCTTGGGGTCCTGACGGCGGTCATCGGGAGGACGGCGCCACGTCAGGTCTCCGTGCTGGGAGACCTGAATGCCAAGTCGGTGGTCTGGGGAAACCCGGCCACCGACGTTCGCGGACGGGCGGTCGAATTGTGGGCGGCAACGTCTGGTCTCTCCCTCTTGAATAGGGGGAGCGTCCAGACGTGCGTGCGGTGGCAGATCGGGTCCATAGTGGACCTCACCTTCGCCGCGCCCGCACTGGCCGCCCGCATTCGAAACTGGAGGGTGGAACTGGGGGAGACGATCTCGGATCACCGTTACGTGCGGTTCAAAATCTCCCCCCAGAATTCACGGGGGCGCCGCAGCACCCCTTCTTCGTCGGGCCGATCCCCGTTTCCAAGGTGGGCTCTGACCCACCTGGATCGGGAGGCGGCAAGGGAGGCCGCGTTCGTCCAGGACTGGCTTTGGCCACGTCCCGGCGTGGACGTCCTGGACGTGGACGCGTCGGCGGCGCCGACGGGACTAGGCCGATGAGGACCGCCTCTACGCGAGGTACGTAGAGGCGAGGGCGGCCTTCAAGTCGGCCATCGACACCGCCAAGGTCGCGGCGAGGGCCAAGCTGCTGGAGGGTCTCGACAACGACCCATTCGGGAGGCCATATAAGGCGGCGCGTAACAAACTGCGCTGCATTGGTTCCCCGGTTGCCGAGATCCTCGAACTAGCGCTCCTGGATGGGGTGGTGCGGTCCCTGTTTCCGCGCTGGGATCCGCACTTCACCCCACCAATGATGAGCCCGCCAAGGGGAGCGGCTCTACCGGAGGAGGAAGCTCCTCCTCCTCCGGTTTTAGAGGAGGAATTTGGCGCGGCGACTCTTTGTCTCCACGCCAAATAGACGGCTCCCGGCCCGGACGGCGTTCCCGCTCGGGTGGTGGCCATCGCGGCCACCGAAATGGAGGGAAGGTTTCGGGACCTCCTCAACGCGTCCTTCGCGTCAGGGAGATTTCCTAAACCTTGGGGGGGATGCCAATTATGCCTCCTTCGGAAGGTGGGACGGCCGGCGGAGTCCCCCTCGGCATACCGGCCCATCGTCTTGCTTGACGAGGCCAGTAAGATGTTCGAGGGGATCATCGCCGGCCGTCTCAAGCGGCATCTGCGGAGCGTGGAATCGGATCTGTCGGACGCCCAGTTCGGTTTTCGAACTGGCCGTTCGACAGTGGACGCCCTGACCCGTCTAAAGGGCCAGGTGACAGAGGCGGCGGGGGTAGGGGATGGAGTGTTGGCTGTGTCATTCTACATTGCCAACGCCTTCAATTCCATCCCCCACTCCACCAAGGCATTCGATCAAGTTAAGTACCAGCATCTCCTGGGTCTATTAACAGATATTGGACTCGATGGCAAGGACGTCAGGATTATCCGTAATCTGTACGAGAACCAAGTAACCACAATCAGAGTTGAAGGCGAGGAGACGGAGGAAATCAAGATCTGTCTGTTGCTCTTTAATATTTATTCCGAGGCAGTGATGTCGGAGGCTCTTGAGGGTCTGGAAGCCGGAGTGAAGATCAACGGCAAGGTCGTTAATAACCTGCGTTATGCGGACGACACTGTTCTCATTGCATCCTCTGAGCAAGACTTGCAAGCCATTGTGGATAAAGTCAATGAGTGCAGCGAGAAGGCCGGTCTGTCGATGAACATCAGCAAGACAAAATTTATGGTGGTCTCTAGAAACCCAGACTTACGCCCAAGCATATCAGTGGCAGGCAAACAACTTGAGCGTGTACAATCAGCTGTAGAAGTCCATTCCCACCTTAAAGACTACTGTCGCCTGCGCTAAACCGGCCACGCACACTAACGCATTATTTTTATTATCGCAGTCTTCATCTTTCTTTAAAGTAATGCAAAATTTCGTTACTTCATTTGAAGTTAAGTTAGCGGCCGCACTTAACAATGGTCTATCATAAGCGAGCGATTGTGGGTTCGATCCTTAATAACGGCAAATCTTTTTGTTGTTTCACATAATTTAAAATTATGATAACTGATTTGTATTTTAAAATAAAAATGTTTGCAAATAATATTTAAACGAATAGGAAAATTTACTGAATATTTATACCAAAATAGGTTTTTAATATATGTTTTAGTTTACTATAGATGTAATATAATAAAAAATATAAAAAATAAAACAATAAGCATATTATAATGCAATATATTATAAGGTTATATATTATTCGATATAGATATACTACTAATAAATGAATCAAACGTTGAAATGGCAGTAGGTATTGTAATATTTTATATAAAAGTAATCCTTGACAAACTTATGATATTATTATGTTAAAAAATATAAAAAAACATTTTTGGTTTTTAGATATGAAAGTTATAGTATTATATTTTATCATTAAAGAGGTTATAGCTTAATTATTCATTTTCTGAAAGAAAAGAGGATTGAAGCTTAACCTGAATATTATTACAATCATAAAATAATCTATACTTAGAACACAAAACAGTGCTTATTACATTTACAATTTTTTTGCGTGTATAGCATGCTAGTGCTGCCATCCTGCAGTGCGTTTCTTCGGAGTTTGAAGGCATGAGATTATAATCTTCAAGCGCTTTCTTAGTTCAAAGTTAAACGTACTTATTTCTTATCGAATTCCGAAATTATTGTTTTTATAATTTACCAAAAGTAATTTGTATTGAAATTGCAAAAGGCGACATCTGTTAGCCATTAAGCCAACCGAACATATTACTGTCACTTAGCTAAATTACTTTACGAGTAGGTTTAGAGTCCGTTATTACGATATATAATGACATATATTTAAAACACTTTGTAGGACACTTCTGCACTGTGATTGTTATAAATTGTTTTTTTTTTTTGTTTAGCTCGATAAGTCTCCACCAGTATCGCCAGTTTATTTTTAAACCACAAATGCAACCTCTCTTCTTCGCAAGATTCAAAGGTTTATTCAACGGTAAATATTGTTGTTTCGTTCCACTTGTCTCGACACATAAGCCACCTTCCTCCTCCAACCTCTTGACTTTGGCTTACAGTATTCCTCTAAAACAATAACACACACTTTCAACAAGAGATTGGTTTGCACCTTACCCAAATAATAATAAAAACAACTTACACAAAAGCCGGTTTCATATTATGATATTTGAGATATTTTGCTGCATATGCCTGCATATTGATTAAAAAAGTAAAACTAATAACACGAACTCGTAACTATATGTTCACCAACCAACAACAGCTAAGTAATATTATTTGAGTTATTGTAGTTAATAATAGTTATTGTAGGTAGTGGAATATTTTTTGTTCAGTTTGTTTCAAATCTACCCTCATCTTTTTATAATGATTCTAATATAGAAAAAATCTTAAAATAAAGTATCATCGTTAAGTTGCATATCGGTATTTTTACATATTTTTGTTGTCAGCATTCATAACTCACCAATAAACATTTCAAAAATATTTTGTAAGTTATTAGATTTGAACTCGAACCACCTTGAACGCCTATCAAGACGAAAACCGCTAGGCTATTTAAACACTTACTGTGAGCGTTGAAATTAGTAAGTACCTAACAATCATAAGCGGGCAGCAAGTTGTCAAAGTGTATAAGTGTGTATCAAACTTTATTATAGAAGAAGGTCGTAACTACAACTAGTATTGCTTGGCCATAGTTTTGTGAGATTGTAACTCGACTTTTGGTCTTGACTGTACGACAGTACAAGTATCTCGGTGCTTGGGTAAATGAAGCATGGGAGTCCGACCAAGACTCACGCTCGGCGGTCACACGTGCGGCGGGTCGGCCACCACCCGAGGTGGCTGACGTGACCCGAACTCCGGGTCACCGTCGGGCAACCCGGTCTCCCATTGAGAGGAGCTGGGGCCCCGCTTGCCTCCGGGCAAACGAGTGGGGCTAAGAGGAAGGACACCTCGCTAAAAAACCCTTGGCTGCTGCGTCTTCTCGCACAAAAAGACGTACCCAGCCCGGCCCCTCCCTGTGGAGTGGAGGGACCACTGTGGGCCCGCCCTAGGCGGGAATCGCCGGCGGGGGATTGGTAGTTAGGCTGTGCCATTTTCCCATGACCCCGCCACTCAGGCGATGTCGTTGTGCCGCTGTGGGTTTAGTGGGTATTCCCGGCTTCGGCTGGGCGAGTCCCACACACGCCCTTCGGGGTATGGTGCGTAAACGCATTACCACAGCGTCAAAAAAAAAAAAATATAAATTAGGTTAAGTTAAGATAGATATTATTGAAGAAAAAAAATTACTGAAGACTTGGCTGTATGGCGTACTATGCCTTTGCCTTTTCCATTCGCCCGAACGGAAAGAAATGAACCAAAAAAAAAAGAACAAAAAAAATGTTGATTGTTGACATTGACAATTTGACACAGTTATATTAATGGCTTCGTTGTTTTAATCGTATCTAGCTAATTTCTTACTTTTTTTGTGCTGTACGATAAATAATAAATTAAACGATACATATAAAGTTACGCCTTCTTACTACGTTCGTAGACAGATACTACTCGACTCCATCTGCTACGTTCCAAACGTAAATTTATAACACAAGCCGGGCGTTTTATTTATGAAACGTTTTTCTATCATAATTCTTTCAAAACAATACTGTTTCTCATAAAATATAAATACTTAGTCCATTTAATAACCCCTACAAGACGATGGCAGAATAATCGACGTCGGTTGAGTTGTCAAAGAAGAGAAAAAAACCGTATCTGATACTATCTGAGCTAAAATATGGATAGACTACCAATGTGTAGGATATGTTCAGCGGAGAATGTACGCCTGAGTATAGTGGCCAGCAGAAACTTGCACAAGCTTTATGAGACGCTGACTAATATTCCAGTAAGTTGTTATTTTAAGAGCTTTTATGTTCTTATGGATCAATAATGTTGATTGTTTTGCACCAGTGTATCAACACAGCTCTAGAACAGTATTTTCTTAGGTAGTTAACTTAGCTACTCTTAATGACTCCATTTGTTTAGATAATAAACTAAAGTTAAGCAAAAGAATTCCATGACTTAAACACATTTAATTAAATAAGTATTTTCCATTGTAATCATTAAAAATATTATGTGGCACCCAGGCAAAGTTTTTACAATTTTAGTGGCAATGAATGGGTTAACAAATTATATGTAACCAAGTGACTTAGTTAACGGACATAATATGTAATACAAGTCTCCCCTTGTATTACATATTATGTCCGTTAACTAAGTCACTTGGTTTTTCTTTAACTTTAGTTTGTTACTAAGTTTATTTAATATAGAAACTGCTAGTTTCTAAGAATAGTCGTCATACACAGTGTGCCAACAATGAGAATGTTGAGCAAACTACTGGTTACATTAAATGGAGACACAGTCATGTCTACCTTATAGGTATATTACACATAAAAATATGAAGTTATCTCTTTAAAGGCCTAAAGGGGTTATTAATTGTATTTACAATATTGCATACATATAAAATGCTCCACTGTTGGAATATTGAAATATTGTTGGAAATATTGAGATCAGACTCATGATAGCACAAGTTTTTACCTTAATGATATTTGGTAGTTGTTAAGTAAGAATAATCCTTATTTTTTTGTATAAATGATAAATAAATAATAAAATAAAAATAGTAGATACATGACAAATGTTGTTGCAGTTTCTTACTGAAGATAGTAGACCGCAGCTTGTTTGTGTCTTCTGCTTTGCTAAATTAAAGCAATGCTACCGATTACTGCGGCAATGTCTGAAGGCCGAAGAGCTTTTCGCTCATAATATGAGTGACAAATATGTGGTAAGATACTCTTTAACAGCCATTCATTGTTATAATTTATAATTTCAGTATAATGTGAAAGTGATTCCTCTCAAGCTCATCCACTCTCACCTATAGTGTTTGGGTTTTAAACCATTCCATGTTGCATAGCAATATAAAAGCTTTTGTCAAATATAAGCATAAGATTGTTATACATAAAATATAAGGCATACAATTATTATGTACTTTGTACATACTTTACTAAGTACTTTGTAGATAATTATGTACTTTGCTGGTATGTATAGTGGCATGGCTGGGTGGCGTAAGGTAAATAATTTTGTTTTCTGTGTTTTTTATGTTAGTCTGTTTACATGCATAGTATTGTATAAAGTTGTTTATTTGTTTTTCAACTGTACAGACAGCTCTCCCGCTGGGAGGTTCGTTCCTCTCTTCTTCCCAGCGAAAGCACTAGGAAGTGGCGAAGGGTGGGAGTTTAGGGTGATTGTCTTATGTAATTTTCACATTCTAAGATTTTCAACATTTCATTTTTAATTTTCTCAATATTATAATAATTGTAGTGGTATCTACAACACCACATGCGAAATACGCGTCATACTGACGTCACGCAAACCCTTCATTGCATGAACAGAGTTTACCATGTAACAAGCACACAGACAACTTCCCGACATCAAGTGTTGACACCAGACACTACACCCGTCTGGTTGGAGAATTCTCCCTTTTCTATTCAGGATGAGGGAGCTCTACACCCTGTTGCTCATAATGTTACTATACTGGTGACCCTGACCTGATTTGAACACAACCTTCTGACACAGCTTCTGATCTTTCTTTTTCTTTTTACAGCTCAATCCTTTAATAAACCAAGCCCAATTAGAGTTTTGTAGTGGGCTTAGTACTTCGCCAATATTCCACATAAGTATAGATGATGAATGTGAAACAGAAAATACTGCTATCAAAGAAGAATTACCAGCTGTTAGTGACGGACTAGATGATGGTATTGAGCCAACGGAGGAATATCAAAGTGATGGTATTGGTAGTTTTTGGTTTTAATATAAATGTATGTGTAATTTTTTTAAAACTTTGCAACTGGTTTACGGTACTCAAAATACCGTTTCCGATTAGTCAATGAAGTTGTTGCACACTGAATTAAAACACGCGGCCTGCGGCACTCACAGGGCGTGCGTTATACAACATTATTTATTGTTTATGCGAAACCGTGTCCAGTATTTTTTAGTAAAGAATCTATGTACGAAATTTCAAAAAGATATCATGAAAAACCACAAAGTTATGAGATTGTTATCCTACTTCGCTCTCCCAACAGAAATATGATCCACGCGACTGGTTGGTCGACCTCTGGCATGCGCAATACTATGTATATCTATCGTAGTCTGCGTGGCGCGCTCGGTAACCACACTGCAACAATTTCTAAATGTATTTGGGAAAAAATATAAAATTGTGTAAAAATTATTGGAATTGATTCAGTTGCTTATTTTAAACAAACTGTATTCAGGTTTCCCATAAACTAAAAATAACGTTGTATAAAGTACTTAATGATTTGGAAAAAATAATGATATTCATTGAATGTTAACTACGCGAGCCAGAATCTCCGATAAATTATGTGCATTTTGATACCTGGTTTGTCTAGTTTGGTTGCGATTAATGTTTTAATTCTGGAATTAGCTTAACACTATGTGATGACCGTTTTTATAATGTAAAAGAATAAATACACATGGCGCTGCATTTAAAACGTTAGTTCCGTTTAGAACAAAAGCGATTGACTGCTGCGGTGCGTGTCATAGGTCCGATTGCCGTACGGAACAAATATTAATTTGTATGGCCTAAAGGTTCCAGGTCTAACTGTTTGTGTATGCGAGTCTTGAATTATTGTAAACACACCCATTTTACGGGAGTATTTATTCCTGGTAGATGGTCTCCGCAGACGAGATTATTTAAATATATTAATATATGGAACTTTGTCAATAAATCTATGAAAATATCATGTACGGACGACATCAAGTCAAGCTACCTGATACTGTCAAATTACCCCAATTAATCTAGAGCCTTAATGCTTTAGCAATATAGTAAAAAAAAAAAAAAAAAATTAGAAGAGCTGAAAAACACATTTATTGGGCTAGAAATAGGGACCAATTAGTTGACCCTGGTTTCAGACTTTCTAAACTAAACTACCGTGTGGTACCGGGCTTAGACTAGCACCAACACATATCCTCCCGTGGGTGTCGTAAGAGTCGACTAAGGAAGCTCTCACCAGGTAAGCGGGCAGCAGCGCTTCTTCTGTGGAATATCAAATCCTGCGGTCCTCAACCCACCTGCCGAGCGTGGGGATTATGGCAAGACCAAGAGATGTCTTCAAGGTTCTGGACTGGAATGGACTGGGCATCAACATCAATGGCGAGTACATGACACACCTTCAATTTGCTGATGATATCGTAGTCATGGCTGAGACCGCGGAGGACCTGAGTACAATGCTCGAAGACCTCAGTAGAGCCTCCGAGCGAGTCGTTCTTAAGATGAACATGGACAAGACGAAAGTCATGTCAAATGCCCATGTTGTACCGACTCCTATAAAGATTGGAGACTCTGTTCTCGAAGTTGTTGACAGTTACGTGTACCTGGGACAAACTATCCAGTTAGGAAGGTCCAACTTCGAGAAAGAGGTCAATCATCGAATGCAACTCGACTGGGCGGCTTTCGGGAAGCTATATAAAATCATCTCGTCCGAAATACTGCAGTGTCTCAAGACAAAAGTCTTCGACCAGTGTGTGTTGCCAGTGATGACTTATGGAATTGAGACGTGGTCGCTAACAAGGGGCCTTATAAGAAGGCTCAAAGTCACTCAAAGGGCAATGGAGAGGGCTATGCTTGGGGTTTCACTGCGCGATCGAATCAGGAATGAGAAGATCCGCAGAAGAACGAGAGTAACCGACAGCCCGATGAATTGCAACACTAAAGTTGCAGTGGGCTGGACACACTGCCCGTAGGACCGATGCCTGATGAGGCCGACGGGTTCTCGAGTGGCGACCACGCACCGGAAGACGTAGCGTGGGTAGGCCCCCGAGAAGGTGGACCGACGACCGGGTGAAGGTCGCGGGAAACCGCTCGATGCGGGAGGCGCAGGACCGGTCTATGTCCAGCAGTGGACGTCTTTCGGCTGAAATGATGATGATGATGAAAGTAATATCATCCTTCATGGAGTAGGTACTATTTAAAATGTTGCAAATTCCTGCCCACATACTCGCAACTTAACACTCCACACAGCTTTTGCTTGTTTTAAGTTTTATTGTTCTATATCTCTGATGAGCGCTGATGTCTGAGACACAGATATTCTTTAACTAGTTCAGACCTGACCAGACAAGATGCCTTCAGTAAAATTTAAGAAAATTTGAATGTGTCCTATACATATGTCTGTTCAAATGTAACATATGTTCTTTGTCTCTAGCGGTTGAGAGTACAGTGTCTCGGTGATGGCGGAGTGTATGTTGCGTCATTAATTTCCCTTCAAAATGGTTGAGCTAACCGGTGCTGATCCATGCGTCATGTTCGTGAACAGGTGCCCTCAGTGGGGACCGATCATCTCCTAGATGCCAAGACTTATTTTGTTTTCTGAATTTCTTTTATGTTTCCTTTAACGGCCACTTAACCTGCGCGTCTTCCTGCAACGTTCTCACGTGGATATATTCGGCGTGAATGATGTGATCAAGTATTTTGTGACAATTTTATGATTTTAAGAGTGTCTGTGGATTTTTTGGCCGTTCTTCTTTATTGAATCCCCCACTTTGCAAAGGACAACTAGCTTCATTTTACTGACTGGCCGAACTTTTGACACTTCAAAAGTATTTGTAATTAGTTTATTAGAAATAAAAGTATTGATTTTGATTAAGAAATTTAAAAGAAATGTTAAACAAAAGTAATTTATTCACACAAACGAAATTCAAAATAATTAATAGTAATAAAGAGGCATACAATACAGAATTTAATCTATGGAATTTATATTGATTCCAAATGTTTTATAGCTATGTGCTGTGTGTGCTTGTGTGTGTGGCAATGATTAGTTTAGTTCAGCATAGTGTTAACCGCATTATTTAAATAACAATTATCAAACTTGTATTTATTAACCATTTATGTACACACATGGAAACAGACAAGAAAAAACAAACAGAAAAGGTACAGAGGTAATGCTTATAATTATCATAAGAAATCTCTATCATACCTGGAATAGGACAATACACACAGATGTGGACAGCGTGTAGAAAAGTAAAGGACATGTAGCAGTACCTACAAACGCCACAAAAATAAAACAACGCGTCATACTGACGTCACACGAATTCCTCATCTCGCAATCAGAGTTTACCGTGCAATTAGCATACATACTTGCCAATTTCAACCATTGGGAAGTGGCCCACCAGACATAACACCCGTCTGGTCGGAGGATCCTCCCTTTTCTACGGAGGTTGAGTGAACTTTACTCCCCCTTTCTCATGCCTCCACAGACACAAAAAATAATACAAAACAAAGTGTTTCTCAATAACAATAAATATAAGAATAATAAGTGGAAACATAGTTTTATATATAAAGGCGGAAGTTTGTGAGTGTATGTGTTTGTTACTTTTTCACACCAATATTACTGAACGGAATTAGATCATGTAATTTGGCACACATAGATTATTACCTAGATTAATACATAGGATTACTTTTAATTCTGATGTTCCCACAGGCTCGAAACTTACGCAGGTTAAACCAGGCGCAACTGGTTGATAATAATACTCTTGACAGTAGTTGTTTACTTACAGAGCTAGAACCCGAAAATTTAGGCAATAGCTGTCTAGATGTAGCAGATATACCGCCACACTGTTATGAGTCAGACTTAGAAGATAATATACCTTTAATTAAATGTAAAACTGAAGTGGAAGACGAAAAAGTATCAAAGAAAAAAAGAAAAGCCAGGGAGGCAACAAGTAAGTATTAGTTGGTTATCCTTACTAATATTATTAATGGGAAAGTGAGTTAGTTTGTTTGTTTGTTCCGCTTTCACGCCGTAACTACTAAACCGATTGCTTTGAAATTTTGCAGACGTTAAGTTAGAAGTCCGGATTAAATAATAGGGTACTTTTATGCCGAAAAAAATCTATTTCCAAGGGAAATCTAAAAAGCGCGATATGACCGAACTCCACGCGGGCGAAGCCGCGGGCGGAAAGCTAGTATAATATAGCTAAACAGTCAGGCCAATGATTCATCTGATAGGGTGTGACTAAGATTACCTCAGGGACCTGAAGGGTGTAATTGGCTAAATAAGACTTCTCCTTTTTCCTTGCCTACCTGACTGTCTTCATGTGTAATCATGTTGACCCTGCGAACGTTACCAGATCGTCATGCAGATTAAAGTTATAGTTATTATTATAAGTTATTCAATATAGATATCTACAAATAATATATAATGAAGTATAATTTGTTCACTAGATTTTATATTGATTAGACAATGTTTTGAATTATTTCAAAACTTTGCCAGTGTTAAGTTTTAATCGTTATAATGATAACCATATTGTGTCGTGAAATAAAACAAATACTACACTTCATTGTTTTGTTTACTTACAGAGCAAGAACCCGAAAATTTAGACAGTAGTTGTTTAGATGTAGCAGATATACAACCACACTGTTCTGAGTCAGATTTAGAAGATGATGTCCCTTTAATTATCTGTAAATTTGAAGTGGAAGACGAAGAAGTAACAAAGAAAAATAGAAGAGCCACGGAGACAATAAGTAAGTACTAGTTAGTTATATAGCTAAGCAGACAAGCCAATGGTTCACCTGATAGGATGTGGCTAGTGTTCTAGTGTTACCTAATAGGCCTAAAGAATGTAGGTGGTTAAATGGGTAATTTTGAGTTCTATCCATAGGGCTGTTTTTGTAAGTGCTTTTATAAGCTTACATTATGTCGCCTTTACTGGGAAAAAGCCTTTGCTTCTTCCATCCAAACCTCTCGATCTCTGGTCATGTGAGCTCTGTGCTTGTCACTAGATTGGTGGATAGATTAAACTAACGTTGTGGTACGGGAATTATGTTACCAGATCGTTGCACAGATTAGACTTATACCATTGTTGTTAAATTCAATTCAATATGTTTATTTCAGATAACAATAATTATTTTACACACAACATATACATGTAATTAAGAGCGTCTATATTTAAAATAGCCACGTAGAACATCGGTTCAGACAGCAGAATATTGTCCAGCGCTCCATAAATAGGTCCGCTCCGTAAATAGTCTTTCCAAGCTCTCAGCATTGAGATGTAGATAGCTTTTGCACACCAAGTGCGTCGGAGACGCAAATTCAAAACACAATTTTTCAAATCCATTCAAATCTCCCATTGTGTACTTACTAGATTTACTTACAGATGCCACCGTTGTGAGGGAACCAGAACAGGACACACGAAGAACAAAAGAAAAACATGCAATTACAGCCGAGCCAACTACAAAAGATAAATCAGACCCGATTATATGGACTTCTCAGAAATGGACGTCCAAGCCTGGCAAATATTTCAAAGAGCCTTACATGTGTATACGGAGTAGTTCTAATAATGTAAAAAAAGTGTGCAAGTGTCATATTTGTCAGCGTGTGTATACACAAAGGCAAAGACTAACTATTCATATGCGTACACACACTGGTGAAAAACCTTATCAGTGTGATATTTGTCAACGCAACTTTAGTAAAAAGGGTCATTTAATAACCCATATGCGTACACACACTGGTGAGAAACCGTATAAGTGTGAAATATGCCAACGTAATTTTTCTCAAAAGGTCAATTTAACAATGCATATGCGTACACACAATGGTGAGAAACCGTTTAAGTGTGAAATATGCCAACGTAATTTTTCTCAAAAGGTCAATTTAACAAAGCATATGCGTACACACACTGGTGAAAAACCTTATAAGTGTGAATTATGTCAACATAATTTCAGTGAAAAGGGAAGTTTGACAAAGCATATGCGTATACACACTGGTGAAAAACCTTATCAGTGTGATATTTGTCAACGTAATTTTAGTAATAAGGATCATTTAATAACCCATATGCGTACACACACTGGTGAGAAACCGTATAAGTGTGAAATATGTCAACATAATTTCAGTGCAAAGGGTTATTTAAATACCCATATGCGTATACACACTGGTGAGAAACCGTATAAGTGTGAAATATGTCAACATAATTTCAGTGCAAAGGGTCTTTTAATAACTCATATGCGTACACACACTGGTGAGAAACCGTATAAGTGTGAAATATGTCAACATAATTTCAGTGCAAAGCGGAGTTTAACAATGCATATGCGTACACACACTGGTGAGAAACCGTTTAAGTGTGAAATATGTCAACGTAATTTTTCTCAAAAGGTCAGTTTAATAATGCATATGCGTACACACACTGGTGAAAAACCTTATAAGTGTGGAATATGTCAACGTAATTTTAATCTAAAGACGGATTTAACAAAGCATACGCGTACACACACTGGTGAAAAACCTTATAAGTGTGAAATATGTCAACGTAATTTCAGTATAAAGGGGAGTTTAACAAAGCATATGCGTATACACACTGGTGAGAAACCGTTTAAGTGTGAAATATGTCAACGTAATTTTTCTCAAAAGGTCAGTTTAATAATGCATATGCGTACACACACTGGTGAAAAACCTTATAAGTGTGAAATATGTCAACGTAATTTTAATCTAAAGACGGATTTAACAAAGCATACGCGTACACACACTGGTGAAAAACCTTATAAGTGTGAAATATGTCAACGTAATTTCAGTATAAAGGGGAGTTTAACAATGCATATGCGTATACACACTGGTGAAAAACCTTATCAGTGTGATATTTGTCAACGCAATTTTAGTAAAAAGGGTCATTTAATAACCCATATGCGTACACACACTGGTGAGAAACCTTATAAGTGTGAAATATGTCAACGTAATTTTTCACAAAAGGTCCATTTAACAAAGCATATGCGTACACACACTGGTGAAAAACCTTATAAGTGTGAAATATGTCAACATAATTTCAGTGTAAAGGGAAGTTTGACAAAGCATATGCTTATACACACTGGTGAAAAACCTTGCAGTGATGCAATCGTTAATGGTAAAGCGAAACTGTTACTAATTGTTACTAATATGTAGGTTAATTTCTGAAGTCACAATCCGCTTCATAAATGATAGTAGACAGAATTCATTTGACCTGTTACCATCGTGTAGCCTTATTTTTGAAGTCACAACCCGCTTCATAAATTATTGGTAAACAAGGTGCGTTTGAATTGTTACTAATGTGTAGGCTTATTTTTGAAGTCACAATCCGCTTCATAATAAACACCATCAATACATTAAGCAGTTTCAGTTTTTGGTATGCATACGTCTTGTCGTCGTTGCTGGAAGAAACTCCAAACAACACGTGCAAGCACGGACTACGGCTAATATTTTGGAGTTGTGATGTATGTATTTCTGATTATCATCTAAGGTACTAAAACCATTACAAAATGGGGAAAAATGCATCTAATGAAATTAATTATTTGAAAGATAAAGTGAGATTCTAGGGAACACATAAGTGTTTAATTAATTTGAAATGGTCTAGATAACAAAAACGGAGACAAGAACTGTTTGATGAACCAAATGGATAAGACAGAGAAATCCAAAAAATATGCAGTATGTTGATTGAAACAATAGAGTTTTCACATTAAGCATGAATAGGTATTACTAAGTATTTAGAGGTGCTTCATTGATCTAACATTTATGATTTACAACCAAGAATTTCTATGGTATCTTTTCCTTCTGATAAAAATATGGTTCAATTAAGACAAAGAATTTAAGTAATGTTATGTACAATATGGAAGAACATCAATGGGCATACATGTGGTCCAAACTATGTCTATGCTACATAACTATGATTTTAAAATTTAGTGCAAAACCCAAGACAATAAGTAAACGGAGCATTAATTAAGTACACTAACATCTTAACAGCATGATTTAAGATAATTGTTTTAAAAAACTTTTGTTTAGTTTCTTCTTTGCAAATGTGCTGTTCCTGGTGCAAATAGCATAACTAGAAAGTACTATAACAATAACTTCTAATGTACTAATCCTAATTTTTTCAAAATAAATAAACAAGTAACTATGATATATGTTTAGTATTCAGTAACTCTATTCATTTAACCACAATGTGACCCAATTTTTTTTTCAGCCTCACTAATTATGAACAATACCATTATCAGAGTGTTAACAGGCCTTATCGCTACCTCATACGACAATTCATCGCGCAAGAGTGAGTGGTAAAATACCCTTTCCAAATCCATATCAATTCCCCAATGAATAAACACACGAAACAACAAATTACAATTTTGTAGCCAAACAATAACAAATAAGTCAGTTCTTGTCAAAGCTCTTGTCGGGACGGACGCGTGTTTGATTTTGTGTTTTTGGCTCAAGTAACTGTTTTCGCAATCGGAACCTTGTTATTGTGCTGTATGGTTGTAAATATACTGTCAAGATAACTTCTGTGTTTATTGCATACAAGTGAGAAGTCGGACTCTTTGTCTCTGTCACATTTTGCATCGTAGATGCTCGTATCAACTCGTGTGGTGATAATAAAACTTTCGTAATACGTGGGAACGAGACATCCATATTTTCGTCGTGATTGCCGCAGCGCACGTATTCGCTGACACCACCGAGTTATCTGTACATCTACCTACATCGTGGATATTATCTGTAGCGGTATAATGAATGTCCAAAGATCTCCTCCCATGGTAAACACGGGATCGCAACCGGACCTTTCCAGGCTGCGTGATGATTCCACAGCTGTCACCTTCAGAAGGAGGAAGCAGCCCGAATGTAGCTGTAATCACTCAGAAGTATTACTTGAGCTTCAGAATACAATCATGAAGACTATTACATCCACTCTTGAAACTCAGAATCAAAATATGATGGCCACTTTGGAAGCATTGCGTCAGGATATAAATGGCTTTAAGAACGATTTGGGGATGGTGGATGCCAAAATGGATAAGTTGTCCGAAGAACAGGCATGTATTGTGAAGGATGTGATGGATTTAAAATCTACAAATACAGCTACCAGTAGCAAAATACAGTTTGTGTCACAGGATGTCGAAGTGCTTCGAGCGACCGTTGCAGACCTATCAGACCAGTTACGTTTCAAAGAACAGCAGGAAAGAATCAATAACCTAGAAATAGCTGGCATTCCTTCCATAAAAGGTGAAAACTTAACTAACATCATACATAACATAGCAAGAAAGATTAATTTCGCTATTACAACCACGGACATCGATTTTATCCATCGAGTTCGACGTTTCAACTCTAATAAATCAAATGTGGGTATTGGTGAGTCAGCTGCCAATAATGCTACATCCATCCCGAACATCATCGTCAAGTTCACCCAGAGGAAACGTAAAAATGATATGTTGGCTGCTGTCCGCGTACGACGGGGTCTGACAACAGCTGATGCTGGATTGGATGGGCCGGCGAAACCCATTTTCATAAGTGATCACCTAACTCCACTAAATAAACAATTATATAAGCGGGCCCGTCTTCTTGCAAAAGAAAATGACTATAAGTATGTATGGTTGTCAGGGTGTAAAATCTTGCTGCGTAAAAGTGATACGTCCAAAATTATGTGTGTGTCTAGCGATATCGATTTAGCTAAAATAAAGTGACTACCCACTCATGTTCATTATATATGCATACTTAGTTTTTTACCTACTACAATATTACCTATATCACTTTACTGCATAATAATTTGTTGTTCATATATTAGGAAGGACTGTACATTCATTTATAAAACTCATTACCAATCTATAATAATATATTTTAAATTCTTCAATGTAATGTTAGTGGAACTTGTTTACCTGTTCATGGCAAAAATAACGATCAAAATTCGATAAGAATAACTTGTCAATTTATTATCAAAACGTGAGGGGATTACGCACTAAATCACATATATTTCTTTCAGAAGTCTTGCAGAGTAACTATGACGTCATATGTATCACAGAAACTTGGCTTAATGATAATTTTCATAGTAGCGAATATGTTGATAGCCGATACGAACTATACCGCTGTGATCGTAATTACCAAGCGACCGGCAGCGATCGTGGCGGGGGTGTTATGATTGCGGTGCGTCGCGAGCTTTGTCCTTGGCAGCGCAGGGACACGCATGCGTCACCGCTGTCGGACGAGGTTTGGGTCTCTCTGCCTCTGCGCACGAATTCGTTGGTGGGGCAAAACAATGCCGGTTCTAGCTGCTTACACATGATAGTTACGTATATACCCCATGGTGCTAGTCATGAATCATTGCTAACATCGTTCTACGACAGAGTGAGTGAATTTATTTTACGCAACCATAATGATAAATTTCTTATACTCGGAGACTTTAATGTCACCCATGCACATTGGTCTTGCAATCATAACTCAAATTACATGGATATACACACTAACAGTGATAAATTAGTCAGCCTCACCGCCGATTTTATGAATTTCTCATCGTTATTACAGTATAATAATCAATTTAACCATAATAATAGACTATTAGATTTAATTTTTAGTAATGAATTGTGCCTCATCTCACTCTGCCAACATCCATTAGTACCACAAGATTTGCATCACAACCCATTAGAAATTGACATAAAATTATATTTCCGTCCGGCACTCAAGCTCCCATCTTCAGCTAGAAGACAATTCTATAAAGCAAACTATGAATCAATTAAAACTGCCCTTGAGTCTATGCATTGGGAGAATATATTTTCAAGTATGACCCATGTCGATTCGATGGTTGATTATTTCTATAGTGTTCTCGAAAATATTGTGGACGAATTTGTGCCAACCTGCAATTTAAATTTTAGAGAAAAGTATCCACCTTGGTATACAAAACCACTTATTAAATTATCTAAAGAGAAAAGCAAGTTTCACCATAAATGGAAAGCTTACGGCAACCTTCAGGATTACCATACGTTCTCGTTACTGCGGAGTAGATTTAAAAAAATGTCTAATGATTGCTATCGTAATTTTATTAAGTATTCTGAAGACAATATAAAGAAAGACCCTAATTCGTTTTGGTCATTTGTCAAATCAAAAAACGCATCTAATACCATACCAGAAAAGATGATGTACAAAGGTCAGATTCTCTCTACTGGTGAGGAGATTTGTGATGCCTTTAATCATTATTTTAATTCAGTTTTTGTTTCAGTCACCTCTCAATCCTACCCTCACAGCTGTAACTCATCTTCAACTGTAGATATAGGCACAGTCAACCTCACTTTTAAACAAGTATTAAAAGAATTAAAAAATGTCAATACGAAAAAAGGTGCGGGATCCGATGACATTCACCCAATTTTCATATCTAGGTGCGCTGAGGTTCTTGCAAGACCAATAACCATTATATTTCGTACATCTATTAAAACTGGAGTTTTTCCTACAAAATGGAAACAATCAATTATAACCCCTATACCCAAAAACAATAAAAAAGATATTGTAACAGAATACAGACCAATTTCAAAATTATGTGTTCTTGGAAAAATATTAGAAAAAATAGTAACATCTCAGGTTTCACTCGCTCTTCGTAATCACATTTCTCAGCACCAGCACGGTTTCATCAAACATCGTAGCGTGGATAGTAATATGCTGGATTTTTCGGAATTTCTAGTGCAAGCCATGGATAAAAATCAACAAGTCGATGTCGTGTACACTGACTTTTCGAAGGCGTTCGATAAAATTAATCACGATATGCTTATTGAAAAATTAGCGTTTGCCGGAGTACACGGAAACTTACTGCGATGGATCCAATCTTATATAAAAAATCGAAGTCAGGCGGTCTGTGTTAAAGGTTACTCATCTCAATTCCTCCCTGTTCCCTCTGGAGTTCCCCAAGGTTCCCATATTGGACCATTGCTCTTTAACCTTTACATTAATGACATAGGATCTATATTTGACCATAGTAACCATTTACTTTACGCTGACGACACAAAAATATTCAGAGTGGTTGAATGTCTCGCAGATTGCGCTAAACTACAAAGCGATTTATTAAACTTGCATAACTACTGTACAACAAACCAACTCTATCTCAACATAGATAAATGTTTCATAATGTCATATACCCGGAAAACTCACCCTCTCAATTTCGACTACACCATAAATGGCTCAATCCTTAAAAGAGTTTTCACCATTCGGGACCTAGGTCTCATTATGGACTCCAAATTAACATTTAACAATCACATCGATCACATCGTCGGCTCCGCTTTTCGCAGCCTTGGTTTTATTTTGAGAATCAGTAAACCTTTCAAAAATATTACGACTTTAAAAATTCTTTATTTTTCTTTTGTCCGCTCTATTTTAGACTTTTGTAGCACTGTGTGGAGTCCATGTTTTAAAGTACACATCGATAGAATAGAAAAGATACAAAAAAAGTTTTTAAAATCACTAAATTATCGGAATAATATTTACGAGACCGAATACGAAGATGCATTGCGTAGGCATAAACTGATAAGCCTTCGCAACAGACGTGATACATTCGACATTATTCAGTTGTTCAAAATTTTGACATCGTTAACCGATTCACCATCATTACTTGGTAAAATATCCCTAAAAGCACATGCTCGTCTACCCGTACGCCCCTCACGTATAAAACCACTTTTCGTTCCTCCTCGACTAACTAAAACATACACTCGTAACTCATTCTTATACCGTTCCACTAACAACTATAATAGAGAATTTACAGAAATAGATCTTTTTAACATTTCTCTTAATAACCTAAAATTAAAGCTAAAAAGTAAATATTTCACCTAATCAAAACTTATCTTTTTTGCCAGTTTACGTCCTTTCTAACTAATAAGCATATGTTTCACTGAAGTCATTTTTTGATGCAAAAATGTTATGTACCCAAACATATTTGAGTCTAACCGTCGTCTTTCCTTATAAGAAGTTTTGCATTATTTTAACATTTATATAACATTGTCGGCACTATAGGTCTATTATAAGAAACCACTTGTATTTATAACCAATTGTTTGTATATGACTGTTTGATGCCAAAATAAAAAAAAAAAAAAAAAAAAAAAA